>CABHPQ010105227.1:0-19816 GCA_902168405.1 Peromyscus aztecus
ATTATATCATATTATGGAAACAATGGATGCCAAGGAAATGGGAATTTACCCAGGGATCTTATACTTAGTGAAGGAAAAGCCCCCTGCCAGAGAGTGAACTTGTTCAGAGAAAAGAGATTTTACACAGTTCTAACAGTTTGTCAGACCACCTTACAATATGAGACTGAAGTCCAGACAATGACAGGATGGGTAGTGTTAGGTGGGACCGTACTTGACTGAGACTGCTTTGATATGCATGTCTTTGTGAAGAGGTATTGCAGGGAGCTGCCACTGGATTTCGTTGTCTTTTATCAATGTGGCCACATTGAATAAATCTTTTTCTGTTTCCCACTTTTAATTTGGCTCTTTTAATTGGCTCACTGAGGATGGGTGGCCAGATCTACCTTGAGTCACAGATTGTGAACCCCAAGTTTGATAACAATCCAGGCAGGAATCAAGAATCTTTATTAATGAAATACAAACTTTTTGACAAAATAAGTAGTAGAAAACTAATTCAGACAGTTTGAGATGGAAGTTCTTACTAGTAAATATTTTTCCATATCTAGTTTTGTTAAGCAGATGGAAGAAAATGTACTCTGCTTATAGATTTGTACAGATAAACTTTAAAAAACGGACACTCAAAATTTTCAGTGTTCACTCTCACTTTTTTTTAAAAAAATATATTACTGGAGCTTTAAAAGCAGTGACTTTAAGATCCCTCAGGACATAGTAAGAATTGTTGCTCATATTTCACTTGTTATTAGCATTCCACTATCTCCTTGTCATCCTAATTTATTTCAGCACAACACCTATACTCATGAGTCCTGACTAATTTGCTCCACTATAAAAATAAAATTTCATAACAATCAAACTGTGCTTACCAAAACATGAGATTTATGCAAAAGCAATTTTTGTTTGTATCTCAAGCTCAACCTGAAATTAGAGTTGATTTCACATACACGTCATGGAGTCACTCCTTTGTGATATTTTTTAAGACAAGAAGAAATTAATTTTGTTCTTTTCAGTGCCTTTTCACAGTTTCCAAAGAAAACCTAGGTGTTGTGGATGACTATGAAAAGCAGACCATCAGCTAACATTTCTATTCAGCCAACTCCATAAACAGAGCTGCAGAAACTAACTTCCTCCTGCTGAAACTGTCACAGCCGGTAATGGCACATAATGCCAACTTTTCCAGAGTGTCAGCTGACCTCAGCAGAAGCCACAGTTTCCAGGAAATTCAGGAAAGAGTCTGGGCTCTGCTCAACTTGACTAGAGATAACATTTGAAGCCAAGGGATGCAAAAGAGTGATCCATTTGCCCTGTTTCTATGCAAAGCACTCAGGAGCCTTCTGTGTCTGTACTCCCATGCCTTTTGCACCTTCCCACCTTCTACTTTGAAAGATTACCAGAAGGAATGCAAAACAAACACTAGGGTACAACAGGCCAACCTGTAAATGGAGACAAGATGTATAGAAAATGAGGTAACAAGCCACGAACCACATGGCAAAGCATAGAGAAGAAATATGGGTTAATTTAAATATGAGAGCTAAGTAGTAATAAGCCTAAGCCATCAGCCAAGCATTTATAATTAATATAAGCCTCTGAATGATTATTTGGGAGTGGCTATGAGATAGGGTGGGACAGAGAAAAGCCTCTGTGCTGTGGAATGTTATTCTGTATGCTGTGAATGTGTGTTGCTCTGATTGGTTGATAAATAAAATCCTGATTGGCTAGTAGCCAGGCAGGAAGTATAGGTGGGATAAGCAGACAAGGAGAATTCTGGGAAGAGGAAGGCTGAGTCAGGAGTTGCCAGCCAGACACAGAGGAAGCAAGATAACAAGGCAGAACTGAGAAAAGGCACCAGGCCATGTGGCTAAACATAGATAAAAATTATGGGTTAATTTAAGTGTAAGAGCTAGTCATTAATAAGCCTGAGATAATGGCCAGGTGGTTATAATTAATATAAGCTTCTGTGTGTTTACTTGAGGGACATGAGTGGGAGAGATTTGTCCAAACTGCCAGCAGGCTGGGACACAGGAAAACTTCCAACTAAATTCGGCGTAACAACGTGGGGCTCTCCAATTTCCATAAGGCCTAAAAGAGTTTTAAAAGGGCTTCTAAACACACAATAATGGAACCAAAAACAGCTTTCTACTTCATGTCTCATTTGTGTTGAAATATAGAGACGCCAAGGTACAGAGACACCATGGCGTGCAGACTTGAGCTACAATATGGTGGGTTCACAGCATGTGAGCTTGAGTGCAGCGTGGCAGATTCTAACCACTCTACACAGTGGTGTCTGCAAGCCACACAGCATGGTGCGTGGTGGATATAGCTTTTGCTAGACAAAAAAAAAGGGGGGGGAAGGAAAGAAAGAAAAGGTTTTTAGGCTACACATTGCTGAATGGAAGCATAGACCCACTGCTTCACAGAGTCAGCAATGAGCATGGTTCCCCCAGAGCTGGCAGTAAACATAGTTCTGCCATATTGAGAAGCTGAAGTGGGAGGAATCAGCAGCCAAGGCTTCTGCTTTAGTACTAGTCACTGCAGTTTAAATCAATAGATTCACAATAAGATAGATTCAGATGGGATAAACCCTAAACAGTTTACAGTGTGTGTAAAAATGTATGTAGACTTGGAAAAGAGAGGAAAAGGAATATAGACAGTTATATAAAGAAATAGAAAGTTTTAAAAAATAAAATCTTTAAAGAGAAAGTAAAAGTAATATAAAAATAAGCCACATAAAGAAGGAAATCACACAGAGAGTCTGGATTATATTGTCTTTGGGATTTTTAACTGCAGAGAGACATTTGATTGTAAAGGCTACTCAGTTAAACCAGTATGTATATTTTAAAGGTATCTTGACTTCAAAATTTGGATCTAAGGATATGTTGCATTGGAAAAGAGGCTCTGCTTTTGTTTCCACAGGAAGCAAGGGGCTATGGATTTGTTCCAGCTTAAGATGGATCAGATTTGATCAAGCCAGACCTCCTGAACCTTAACAGATGGTACCTACCAACAAAGATTATAGCCGGTCTTCCTAGGACTTGACCATAACTCTTAATTTTCTCAGGATCCCCATTAGATTGCCAGCAACCTCATACAACAGGTAGTAGTATGAGAAGCTACGCCCAAATTCCCAAAATATTGTTTATGAATGTTTATTTTTATTTAAAGCAGGTTGATTATAAATATAATCTCTTTCTAAAAAAGAAAAAGTAATAGTATAGATATGATAGGATAAAAGGGTAGATTGCTGTGGGATGTTCTGTATGGCAAATGTGTTGCTAATAAAACACTGATTGGCCTGTGGCTAGGCAGGAAGTGTAGGCGGGACTAACAGAGAGAATAAAAAGAACAGGAAGGCAGAGGGAGGCTCTGCCAGCCGCCACCAGGACAAGCAGCTTGTAAAGATGCCGGTAAGCCACGAGCCATGTGGCAAGGTATAGATTTATAGAAATGGATTGATATAAGATATAAGGACAGTTAGCAAGAAGCCTGCCACGGCCATACAGTTTGTAAGCAATGTAAGTCTCTGTGTTTACTTGGTTGGGTCTGAGCGGCTGTGGGACTGGCAGGTGAAAGAGATTTATCCTGACTGTGGGCCAGGCAGGAAAACTCTAGCTACAGTGGATTATTGAATCTACATTTAAAGAGCAACAACCTGTTTAAAATGTTTTACATTGCTATGGATTTTAGTTTATTGATACAAATTTAAAGTAAATTTTGTTATACTATATGTATATTTCTACTCTTGTTTAAAGTATTTTGTTGTGCAACTCATTTGAAATTGTAGTGTGTAGTTGAGAAATACAGATTAATAATTAGTCATCTATGATAATCAAACTTATAGTCATGTTAAGTTTTCTAGGTATACATCGATACATTTCAATTAGGTAGGTAATCTTCAAACACTTCAAAGACCTATAGAATATAGCATTTAAAATGTTTTAAAAACTTAGACTTTCTGAACATTGAGACATGTCTGCTCTTGGAAGCACCAATCTACTTCAGAGAAAATAATGGACATTGAAGAAACTCATTATGGAGTTTGCTTTCAATATGACAAGAGTAGCCATTTGGGCAAGAAACTGCTCTTGCCTGGACTGCTTGACAGTATGTTGTATAAACTGGACATGCAGGACCCATAGGAAGGTGGCCACTGAACTCTGCAAGGTGAGATGGTCCTTCAGGTTCCTGCTTCACAGAGGAGACTGACAGACATTCTACAGGACACAAGAAGAAGCAACTGAGAGACTCTAGGTCTGCAGGCTGAAGATGGATTCCCCAACATTGCAGAAGAACTTTGGATGACTGTTCAGGCAGGCAGCTGTCACTGTCATTTCCAGAATTTTGGAATTTGCTTACAATGCATTTCCTGTTCACTTAGGTAATACTATATCCTTCTGGGGTCCTTGATGTAGTTGAAGACTAGATAGTTATAATTATAGTTTTCGTTAGTCATGATAAAAGATAAATTAGATATGAAACTTTAGACTCACAAATATAAGATAAATAGAATATTTACTTTGATTTTGCCAAATATAAATAGACTAGATATCGTAACTATAATTCTTGCTTGACAACTGTTCTATTATATGTAATTTTACTATGTTAAAGTTAAAACCTTCCTTTTTGATTAGACAGAAAGGGGGAAATGCTGCAAAATGGTCTTTCTGTACACTGTGAATATGTGTTGCTCTCATTCGTTGATAAATAAAGCTGGCCAATGGCAAGGCAGAATAAAGTTAGGCAGTACTATCAAACTGAAGACAGAGATAGAGAAGGGTAGAGTTGGACCAGATGCCAGCCAGACACAGAGGAAGCAAGATGAGAATGTTGTACTGAGAAAAGGTACCAAGCCACATGGCTAAATATAGATAATAATTATGGGTTAATTTAAGTGTAAGTGCTAGTTAGTAATAAGCCTGAGCTATCAGTCGAGCATTTGTAATTAATATTATGCCTCTGAGTGGTTATTCCAGAACTGGTGGGTGGGAGAGAACTGTCCATTTACACCAACCACCATATGAAGGAGATCAAACTGAAATACAGTAAATCAGCAGTAAGTGAATGGTGAGGTAGAATTACATCTTCCACTTAGTCCTAATAGTTTTTAAAGGAAAAAATGAAACTGTTACTTCTGAATCTAAATTGCCCATTATCAGCAAGTTGAAGTAATCCAATTGGATATGATGAGCTTTCAGACAAATCTACAATTTTTGCATATAAAAAATGTCCTTCTCCTTTGCAAGGCTAGCCTTGATGTTTAAGACCAATTTTGTCCATATTATCCTTCTTGTTGATCCTTTCCAAATCACTGTTCATATGACAATCAGAAAAATCTTTGAGAAATAGATCAAATCACTCCCCTCATGGTGGCATGGCAGTTCATGCCTGTAATCCTAGTTCTTGGGAGGATAAGGCAGGAGGATTGCCTCAGGTTCAAGTCCAGCCTGGGCTATAGAGACTTTGTCTCAAAATACTATAAAAACCACTGTCTTTCTTATGAATTTCCAGGGGCTTCCCTGTTGTGAATATTACTTTAACTATGTAAAGGTACATTAAATTTGTTTAGGCTGCATTTGTTTAACTATGTAAAGATGTATTGCATTTGTTTTACCTTTCCTCCCTAAGGCACCTGATTGGTCTAATAAAAAGCTAAACAGCCAATAGATAGGCAATAGAGAGATAGGCAAGGCTGGTGGGCAGAGAGGAGGAAGAGAGAAGAGAACGAGGAGGAAAGAAAGGGTGATGCCCAGGGCCTGTTAGCCAAGCAGCCGCCAGCCAGCCAGATACAGAGCAAGCAGTGAAAGTAGGACATACAGAATGAATGAAAGGTAATAAGCCCCAAGGCAAAATGTAGATGAAGACAAACAGATTAATTTAAGTTGTAAGAGCTAGTACAACAAGCAGAAGATAAGGCCGACCATTCATAACTAATATTAAGTCTCTTTGTCATGATTTGGGAATTGATTGGTAGCCCCAAAGAAAGCTTGCTATACTTCCCTTTGCTTTTAGCAAAAGCCATAATCCTCCCAAATATCACCTACAATATCTTGAATACTCTGACCCCTGCCCTCCTCTCTAGCCTCAAGTAGGTAACTGTCCCTCTGACTTAGATAACTACTCAGTTCATTATTTGAGTTTTCCAAGCTCCCTCCTTCCCAAAAGCATTTACACAGGCAACCATCTCTGCTGAAATGCTTTTACTTGTGTTAGCTATTCATACCTCAGATCTTAGCTTAAATGTCACTTGCTCTGATGGGATCAGGGCTCTCTATTATCGTGCTCCAAATAGCCTATATTAATTACATCCTTCAGTACTGACAGATGAGGTTCATAATCATAGAGCATAGAACAAGTCCAAGGAGATTGAGGATGATCTAATATGGTTTTGCTTTCAAAAAGAAGAAGCAGATGTATTCTAATCACTCACGATATGAAAGGCAAGCAAGGTTCTAGAATTGCTCATTAAAATGATGAGGTCAAGAAGCAAGAAAGCATTCCAACTCAGAGAAACAGTAAAGATTCAGAAGTAAAAATACTTCACTGAGAAGTATAAATAGACCTTTCTGGAAGAACAATGTCTGTACACTGAGGAGTGGTAGTAAATGGTGTGTGTGTGTGTGTGTGTGTGTGTGTGTGTGTGTGTGTGTGTGTGTCTGTGTGTGTCTGTCTGTCTGGTTTTTTTTTTCTGGTGATCAAATCCAGGACATCATGCAGGCTACACAAGTGCTATGCCACGAAATTAGCCCTGTAGTCAGAAGTTTTCCTGTGTCCCATCTGGTCAGGACAAATCTCTCTCACCTGCCAATCACGCAGCCATTCAGACCCCACCCCCAAAAAAACACAGAGGCTTATATTATTTACAAATGATATGGACTAATGGCTCAGGCTTCTCACTAGCTAGCTCTTACATCTTAAATTAACCCATTTTTATAAATCTGTATTTTGCCACATGGCTCGTGGCTTACTGGTACCTTTACATCTTGCTTCTCATGGCAGCGGCTGGCAGTGTCTCCTCTGTTCTGCCTTTCTCCTTCCTATCTCTCAAGTTAGAATGTCCTGCCTAACCTTATTCTGCTTCACCATTGGCCAAACAGCTTTATTTATCAACCAATCAGAGCAACACATATTCATAGCATACAGAACGACATTACCCATCATAGCCCCCTATCCCAATTATATCCTAAAGATATAAAATTTGAACCTCCATTTTTAGGAAGCTACTGGAATGTACATTCCATCAAATAAGAATATAAAGCAAGAAAGAAGACATAGGACCTAGAAAACAGGCATAAACATTAAAGAAAAAGAAGAGAATTCTCTGGATGATAATGAATGGAAATTCAAGGCAAGCAGTTATGTGGCACACCTGAAGAGATTAAAGGAAACTAAAAGAAGATCCAGGAGAGATGCTCTAAAGGAAAAAAATCCCAGTTACCTGATGTGTTTTACTATATAGAGAATAGTATTAAGAAGAAAAGATGTACAGCCCTAAGGAAAAAAATTAGTAAGAAATTAGTGATAGACACCCCCCCAGAACTAAAGCAAACAAACTTAAAAAAAACAACTAATTTTCTAAGTCAAAAGGAAAAAAGGAAGTTGCTCAAGAAAACAAATTAGTCATAATAAAATTTGACATGGCTCCATGGTGATAGAAATTTATATAATCAAAACTATTTAAATAGGATATTAGGAGGGGGATGGAGCAGTGTTAAAGTGCTTGCCTGTGAGTTTACTGACATAGGATGATGGCAGAATAATTTGGAGAGAACTGTATTGTGTGAAACTCAAATCTTTGTCTCCATACTAAAAAGGTACCTAATTGGTTGATCAAGAAATATTGAGTGATCAAGAAATATTGATGGCTTTGGTTTAGATATGAAGTATCTCCCAACATATTTATGTGTTGATGACATGGACCCAAGCTGATATATCTAGGTATCAAGAAGTGACAGAATCATAAGACTTTTCAGTTTGTCAATGGATTAATCTACTGATGAACTCATATGTTGATGGCATTGTTAGGAGGTAGTGAAAGGTAGCACCTGGTTAGGGGAAGTTAGTCTCTAGGTGATGTTACTTCCTAGGAGATAGGAGTTCCTTTGAAGAGTATGATGTCCCTGTTCTTCCTCTTCCATATAGCATAAAGTAAACTACTATGTTCTGAACACCACACCCTTCCTCAGTGGTCTTCTGGCCATAAGGTCTTTAAACCCAAAGCAGTGGAGTATGCTGACCAGTGGCAGAAATGTCTGAAAGTGTGAGTCAAAATGAACTTTTCCTTCTTAATGTTGTTTTTCTCAGATCAGTTGTTTATAGCAACATAAAGCTAAGGCATTGATACAAGGACTTTATGTGGAAATATATACCTAAAGCAGTTAAAATTATTTTAAGTTATCACTCTAGAAATATAGATCAGAAATTGGTAAAAGTGGAACAAGAGTCTGATCTTTCATTCATAAGCCTTTGAAGTCAATTCAACTTTTGAATATAAACATCTATCACTTTAAAACATAAAAATTAATTTAAAAAAGAATATATAGCCTTTTGAGTGGACAAAAAGAAAGAGTGTGGCAGTGGTGGAGCATGCCTTTAATCCCAGCACTCAGGAGGAAGAGGCAGGCAGATCTCTGTGAGTTTGAGGTCAGCTTGGTCTATAGAGAGAGTTCCAGGACAGCTAAAGCCACACAGAGAAACTCTATCTCAACCCCCTCCCCCAAAAAGAACAAAATAGAGAACATTACAAAAAAAGACAAGATTTAGTAAGTAAATCTCTCCCCCCCCTTGGGGAATGTGAGCCTAGATTAGGGAGTAATAAGACAATTTTAAATAGCTGCCACTTCTTGAGCACTTGCTATAAGTCATGCTGTTGCATGTATAATGATACACTATCTTATTTCTACTTACTAATTTGATAAAGGTAAGTACAACTGTTATGCTCCATTTTGTAGATGAAGAAACTGATGGGTTATGAACCTTAACCAAATCCTAGTTAGAAAACAGCAAAGAAAAGAGTCAAATGTGATGTGTAAATCTAATCAAACTAATCAATAAAAACCAGGAGTCAGATATCAGGCTAAAAACCTGAAAGATCAGAGAAGCGGGGGAGCAGCCACCAGTGACTTCCTACATTCCATTCCTCTGACCAAAAAGGCCGAGATCCTGTCTTTGCCCCATCTTATCACTTCCTGTCTCCTTTCTTTACAGACCTCCAGACCTCTATGGTTAACTAGTGGCTAGTTCTTCCCTCTGACTCCAAGCAAGCTTTATTTGTCAGAACACAAACAAAACATCACACAACACAAAGGGGTTAAATTGATTCCAAATCCATGATTTTGGAGGCATAATTTATGAGTTTTGATAACTGATATAATATGCATGTCAAATAAAAGGAGTGAATCCAAAATAATTCTAGGAAATTAAAGCTTCCTTAGTGGAAGAATGGTGTTCATTTATTACTTATTTCAACAAATAGTTATTGAATATTGACTACCCCAAAGTAATGTGATGGAAATAGCTATGAATGTGAGAGATATGATCCCTGATTTTGCATAGTTTACATCTGCCATACCCAAGAAAGTCATTCAGAGGAAACACCAGTGAAGAAAGTTATGAATTCATCTTAACTATGTTGAAATAGTATCAAATGCTCAAAGAAAAATGCCTACTGTGCATTATAGCCTGGAATATGTAGTATGGTATGAATTATTCCTAGGCACAGAAAATAAGAATTGAGAAAAGTTATTTCATTTAATGCTTCATAAATTATGTATGAGCTTTAAGGGTAAAATTTCAGTGGTGGTTGGACTCAAAGCCAGATTTCAGGAGATTATAGGTGTAAACTGTTCATTTGCAAAGTTTGATGGTAAAAGAAGGAAATAAAATGTACAGTAGTTAGTTATGAGAGCCACTAGGATTAAGCTATATTCCAAACTAAATGAACATATACATATTTCAAAGCAGAAAGAGAAGCAAGGCATGCTGGCACAATTTATAATCCCAGTACTGGAGAGGATGAGGACAAAGGACAGTTTAAAGCCATCCTGGATACCGTAGTGAGTTCAAGGCTAGCCTCAACTACATAGTGAGGTGTTGGCTGAAATAACAGCAAAACATAAGAAAGCAAAGCACCCAATGAAACAGAGTGAGAAGAATTATGTAGAAAAGCTAAATATTTTATGAAGAGAAGACATTTCAGGAAGTAGAGAACGCAGGACACAGATTTGAGAAGAGGGGGGTGAGCGTTCTTTCTGGAGACAAGAAAGAACACTGTCAAAGAAGAGAAGAGAATGGATCTTGTGTTTTCTGGTGAAGAGGATTCATGAAATGAGTGATCTTGGTCTTCTGAGAAATGCTTAGTTTGTATGAGAACAGGCAATTGAGAAAGATGATGGGACTTCATAAGGAATAGAACAGAATCTGAGATGCAGACCTAAAAATTAACAAACTGTGTGTGTACTCTACACTTCTATTTCCTCTACTTTCCATTGTTTTAAAATAATAGCAGATTGCACATCCAGTGTTCCTGATCAATTAATTCAAATTTTATCTCATCCAAGCCATCACTAAAGTGCTAAGATTCAGGCAGGCTGCCATCAAAATCCATTTAAAATGGCTCTCTTCCCAGCAGTGATAGAGATGCAAACTCCCCTTAACAATCAAATCCAACCTTGAATTAATTAATATCCCTGTTGGTATCTGTTTTATTTTAAGTTGTATAGTTCTTACTGGCTCAATTTCTAACATTTGTAATTCCATTTGGCACTCTTCAGCAAGTATTTAGTCTGCCCTACTTGTTAAAGTATTTGCCATTTTGGCTCTATTTAATTCTTGTCACAGGATAAAACTATGATTACACCAACATTTACAAAAACAATAAAATGTGTAGCACGAATCTTAAAACTTCTTATTAATAAAATCAAACCTAGAGCCAGGTATTGGGATGAACGCTGGAAGATCAGAGAGGCAGAACAGGCCACAGCTACCTCACCTCGCCGGATCCTCAGCTGATCCTGTTTCCTCAGACTGGAAGCCTCTCAGTCGTCATCCAAAGAATCTCAGCTGAACTGCTGCTCAAAAGCCTGAAACCTTAACCAGCTCTAATTCCTGGTCCTCACACCTTAAATACCTTTCTGCTTTCTGCCATCACTTCCTGAGATTAAAGGCATGTGTCACCATGCCTGGCTATTTCCAGTGTGGCCTTGAACATACAGAGATCCAGACAGAATTCTGCCTCTGGAATGCTAGGATTAAAGGTGTGAGTGCCACCATTTTCTAGCCTCTGTATCTAGTGACTGTTCTGTTCTCAGACCCCAGATAAGTATATTAGGGTGCACAATATTTTGGAGAACACAGTATCACCACATTTCCCCTTTTTTGTCTAAAATTAAAAAAAGCTTATAACTAATACAAGAGAAACTATATTCAATAAGTATATACAATATATAGTCAAGAATTACATTAACAATGTCTAGTCCATTAACATTTGACAGATTCAGACAAAAACTCCATTATATGTATTAACAATGTCCAGTCCAGTAACATTTGATAAACTCAGACAAAAAATTTTCATTGCTTATCCTATGTAAAACAAGTAGTTCCTTTTTAAAAGTAGATTCAATAATTGACCTTTTTATCTTATCATATCCATATTTTCTCTTTTTTCTTTTCATAATAGAGTCAATAATCGACTTTTGTCATTTTTATATCTTCCCCTTTTTCTTTTTAGAGTGGATTCAATGATCTACCCATTTATCCTATTATTTCTTTATCTTTTTTCTCAGAGTAGATTCAATGATCTACCTCATATCTGTATTCTCTTTTTTCTTTTTCTTTTTTTTTCAAACAAAAACTCTGAATCTAATCTCCTTGTTCAGCTTTTTTCCTGACCATTAACAATTAACAACTTGTAACCAACCATTGTAAACAATGACAATTATCCATAAGCCATTGAATGACCAAAAAAAAAAAAAAAAAAAAAAACCACCTACCCCACCTCTTGGGAATATGGGCGGAGTTTTCTTAAAATTACTTCCTGCTTTAGGGGATCCTGAAAAGAAAATTTGTGGGTTAATTGCCAAGTCCTGGGAGAGGTAGCTGTATCATTTGTTGTCCAGTCTCTGCATAATGGGAAAACGTAGGGCTTGTCTCAAGTCCTTGCTCGAGTTGTCTGTGAATCTGGATCATCTCAGCTAGCCATCTCGAAATTGTCCTGAGCAGTTTGTAGTCCAAAGCCGATCTTTCCCTGGTGTTAATCAGCTTAATGGCTTTACCATAGTCCATGTGGAATCATCGTTGTGGGGTCCTGTTATCCTTTTGAAGATTTCAAAGTTGCTGTTAGGTGTTGTCATGGTTCCCTGCAGAATTTTTTTCTTTTCTTTTCTTTTCTTTCTCTTTCTTTCTTTCTTTCTTTCTTTCTTTCTTTCTTTCTTTCTTTCTTTCTTTCTTCCTTCCTTCCTTCCTTCCTTCCTTCCTTCCTTCCTTCTTTCCTTTCTTTCTCTTTCTTTTTCTTCCTTCCTTCCTTCCTTCCTTCCTTCCTTCCTTCCTTCCTTCCTTCCTTTCTTTCTTCCTTTCTTTCTTTCTTTCTTTTTTCTCTGTGCCTGCTCTGTGGTTTGGAGCAATCATAGTCTGATAAATGTGTCTCTCAGAACCATGAAGGTTCTTCCCTAGAAGAGAAAATCTTCACAGCAATTTCTTCCCACCATTTGTATTGCCAAACTTCTCCAAACTGACCTTTGCCGATGCTTTCTTGTAACACGATGGTCCTGGAAATTCTTTTCTGAACAAGCAGCAGTAAACCCTTCGTCCCAGGTAGCAGCATCACAGCAGTCACCAACATGATGAGAAGGAGCCAGCAACTCAGAGCAGTAGCCACTGCCTCCATGGTCCCACCAAAGCTTTCATCAGGAGTCTGAGTGTTGATGAATGATTGATCAGTGTGTGCAAAGACCAGCAACTTCAGCTTCCTCCTCTAAGATGTCTATAGCTGGAGACTGCTCTCACCTACAGAGACCTACTGGGACTAGCCAAACTCTCCCTCTGCACTGTACCTAATAAACACATTGAGGTTTTGCGTTGCTTCCATATTCTGCATTTGATTCCAGCTTCATTGTATGTGTGTCTCTCCTTTCTTCATTCCCTCACTGCCCATAGCCAGGGTTCTGGGACCCAAGCCACACAGAACATGGCAGTATACCTCTACAAGATGATAGAATACTGCTAGGCACACCAGATTTTATGTACAAACAGATGAAATAACATGTATTTTTGTTATGGGCAGGTTGTGTCTTATCCTTACCTGAGAGGCATTTAGTATCTACTAGTACCCTTCAGTAAACCAGGAAGTTCTTTTTTATAACAGGAAAAAAAAAAAAAAAGAATCCAGATGAACGGGCAGCTATCTCAGCAGGTGTCTACTAGATTTTCTTGAAATTTTGCCTGCCCTCATTTAAGCATAACTTTTTAAAAAACCCTTCCTGGAATGCTCAGGGCTCTTGTACAGTCCTCTCCTTATGAACAGGAAAACAAGATCTTATCTCTTCATCCAAGAATTTCAGGATTTTGCTGGGCGGTGGTAGGACACACCTTTGATCCCAGCACTCAGGAGGCAGAGGTAGGCGGATCTCTGAATTTGAGGCCAACTTGGTCTACAGAGTAAGTTCCAGAACATCCAGGGCTACACATAGAAACCCTGTTTCAAAAGTAAAAAACAAAACAAAACAACTACAACAACAAAACAAACAACATCAGCAACAAAAGAATTTGAGGATTTCTAGAAGTATTTAGTTGTTGATGTAAAACACAACTCTTACCTCAAAGGGAATAAAGGTTTATTGTGGTGCCAAATATGAGTGACCATGTCCTGGGAACACAGATTCAGTTTACCCCAATTACCAGGTTTCAACATGTTAGCAGTTTCATGAAGTATAGTATACTGTTTAGTTTTTTGTCAACTTGATACAAATCAGAGTCATCTAGGAAGTGGGAACTTTAGGTTCTTCTGCCCTGATTAGTCTGCCGTTACCTGCCAATATCTCCTCCTTACTCCATTCTCCCTATACTATGCTACCTCAATCAGTGTTTTATGAAAATCTTTCTAATCTATTCTGGCATGAGCCTAGCACATTCAGTGACAAAAGAAAACTTGCACCCATCAAATATGTACTTACATTGTACTTTTCAATCAACTTTAGAGGAAAGCTGTTTTCTTCACTGTGGCTATCCATATAGATTGCTCAGAATCACCCAGGCAACCAATTAGAATATTGGACTTCAAAGACACAATAGTCTTGTCATTCTTCACATAAACCTAATTAGATCTTCTCTTACAGAACACTACTAGGACTGTAATTGGTAATGTCTCAATTTTTGCTCAGCTGTAAGTCATAAATAATAGTTAAGTGATTTCTCTGGTAACTGTCATTCCTTGACTGCTGAGCAATCTCCTATTATTAATACCTGTTGTACTTTACAATTATTTCCAAATGACCCCAGGCATCCACAAGAAGTTTAACCCACTCTAATCAGTGTGAGTCTCTAGCCTACCCAGCCCATTGCTATATCAGCATTGTTATCCAAATAAAGTTAGCTAAAAGGAATGGATCAGTCACAAAAGCATGGAATGGATTCTGTGGACAATTTGTGTATGTTTTATTAGGCAGCAGTTTAGTTTTTTCTTTTCTCTTTAAACACTAGATTGTTGGGCTCAGTATCTCTTTCAGGAGTGCCTACCCTATTTATTTTTTAGTCCATCAACAACTGGGTGTTTCCCAAAGTACAGAATTCTTGATAAAGGCTCTGATTTATCTACTCTAGAGATGGAAACTTATTGCTTAAGTCCACCCTAGGCTGTCCAGCTAGATCTTGTCTCAGAAATCATAAACAGCCAATACAGCAAAAAACAAAAAAAAACAAAACAAGAAATAAAAGCAGCCAGATATGGCATACAGGCGTATATTCTAAAACTTTTATCATATTAACCAACTTTTTTAATGATAAAACAGAAATGGTCAAACAAATAATGTTTACAATTGACATAATTACATAAATCCCATCAGCATTAATTATTCTCTCATTTAATTGTTCCATTTTAAACTGTCTATCGTATTATCAAACAGAGACTGAATTCCCACCATTGTAAAAATGTTTCCCAATTTTTAATGTGGGGAAAAAAACTTTCCTTTAACTAATTCCTCCCTTTAAGAAATCCCAATTGACTCACCAAATCTGCTGACAATGGCAATTCAGATGACGGTGTGGCAGCAGCCTGAGGAGGGGGCCCAGAGAAAGCCAAAACCCACCGGGAGAGGAAAGAGGTGAAAGATCCAGCACGGGGAAAGTGTATGAAAGTGGCTAACTCCTATGATTTTGGGAGCCCAAAAGCCTATGGAGTTTGCTGTAGAGAGGCTGCAACAAAAACTTAGGCAGCAGGTTAGGGACTTCCAGCCCAGGTGGGCTGGAGATTCCCGCCACATGTAGCTCTGGACTGAGCCTGTGGCTTTTTTGTGAATTTGTGCCCCAAATTTTGGGCACCAGATGTAACATGAATTTCTAAACAGTCTTTTAATAAAAAATCCAGAGTCTGATATTGGGGTATATGCTGAAAGATCAGAGGCCAAAGGAACAAGCCACAACTACTACCTCTTACCTCACCAACTCCTCAGCCTGAAAAGGCTTTCTATTCAAAAAGCCCCTAGCCAAAAGGAGTTCCTCAGCCGAAAAGCCTTTAGTTCCTGTTTCCTCATGCCTTATATACCTTACTCCGCCCAGCCATCACTTCCTGGGATTAAAGGTGTATATGCTTCCCAGTACTGGGATTAAAGGTGTGTGTCACTACTGCCTGACTGTTTTCTCTCCTAGACTGAGTCAATCTCATGTAGTCCAGGGTGGCTTTGAACTCACAGAGATCCATATGGATCTCTGCCTTCCTAGTGCTAGGATTAAAGGTGTATGCCACCACTGCCTGGCTTCTATGTTTAATTTCATGGCTTGTTCTGTTCTCTGATCTTCAGGCAAATTTTATTAGGGTACACAATATATCACCACATCTTACTATCCTGGAAAGCTTTATATTTGACAATCCTACTTTATCATCTCTGCTCCTTCTTTTAAATCAAGTTTTATAAGAGACGTATTCACACAGAAGCAATATATTCCCTTTTCAAACCAGCATCACTCTCTGAAGTTGCCTATCTTTATTGTAATAATCTATAATGCATGTCATTGTTCTTGTAGCAATCAAGAATTTTCTTTTAGCAGCTTCATGTAGATGAACATTCAGAAGTAAAAAGCAAGAAGCTTAAGGATAATTCTTGTGTCCTACTATGTAACTACACAATTTGACATTGATTTTCTTACTTTGCAAAATGCCAGAGAGAGTAAAGGAAGTCTACTGATGATAAATATGGTCATTTCTCAGTATTTTCAGGCCTAAATTTTATATAATTACAGATTATCTTATAACCTCATATACTCTTTATGTATTTACAGTTATCTATTTTTTGGTCATTTCAATGCAATTTTTTTTTCAAGTTAGGGTTTCTCTGTGTAGCCCTGGCTGTCTTGGAACTCACTCTGTAAACCAGGCTGGCCTCAAACTCACAGAGATCCGCCTGCCTCTGCCTGCAGAGTGCTAGGATTAAAGGCATGAGCCACCATTTCCTGACTTCAATGTAATATTTTAAAAGCAGCCAAGCCAAGTGTACACTTTTGTAATCCTAGCACACAGGAGGCTGAGACAAGATAATTAAGAGTTCCAGGTCAGCTGGGGCTACTTGCGAAGTTCCAGGCCAGTGTGGACTATACAGTGAGAAAATTTTTTTAAATAGCCTATTTTATCATGACAGGGTGTTTGGCCCTCCGATCACCAGAGTAGGTCTGCTCAGGCACTCTCGACCATTGCCAGTAGTCTATAGTGGAGGTATCTCTGTGGATTTCTGGGGACCTCTCTAGCACTCTGCTTCTTCCTATTCCCATGGGGTCTTCATTTATCATGGTATCTCTTTCCTTGTTCTCCCACTTGGTTTCTGATCCAGCTGGGACCTCCTGCTCCCCTAAGCTCTCTTTCCCCTGACCCTTGCCCTCCATTATCCCTCCTCACCCCTAGTTTGCTCATGTAGAACTCAACCATTTCTCTGTCGTTGGGCAATCCAGTGACTGATGGAAGCAGATGCAGAGATCCATGGCCAAGCCCCAGGTGGAGCTCCAGGAGCCCAATCGGCGAGAGAGAGAGGAGGGATTATATGAGCAAGAGATATTGAGACCATCACTGGAAAAAGCACAGGGACAAATAGCCAAACTAGTGGAAACACATGAACTGTGAACCAATAGCTGAGGAGCCCCCATGGAACTGGACCAGGCCCTCTGTACAAGTGAGACAGTTGATGAGCTTGAACTGTTTAGGAGGCCCCCAGGCAGTGGGACCGGGACCTGTCCTTGGTGCATGAGCTGGCTTTTTGAAACCTAGGGCCTATGCTGAGACACTTTGCTCAGCCTTGGTGTACGGAGAAGGGGACTGGACCTGCCTCAACTGAATCTACCAGGCTGGGCTGACTCCCCAGAGGAGACATTGCCTTGGAGGAGGTGGGAATGGGGGGTGGATTGGGGGGAAGTCTGGGGGGTGGGAGGAGGGAGGACAGGGGAATCCGTGGCTGATATGTAAAATTAAATTAATTATAAAATAAAAATATTTAAAAAAATAGCCCAGCCGGGCAGTGGTGGCGCACGCCTTTAATCCCAGCACTAGGGAGGCAGAGGCAGGCGGATCTCTGTGAGTTCGAGGCCAGCCCGGGCTACAGAGTGAGTTCCAGGACTGACTCCAAAGCTACACAGAGAGACCTTGTCTCAAAAAACCAAAAAAAAAAAAAAAAAGCCCATGAAAAGACACGTGTAAGGGAAGTGATTAATGATAGTGGCTTTTTATTAATCAATTTTTAATGTCCAGGGAACATGACTATATTATTCTTATGTTGTATTTTAAAAGCAAATTGTGTATGACAGATTCATGACAGTTTATTTCCTCACCTTCAGCAGTCTTTTCAATGTATTTGGACTTAGATAAGTGGACAGTTCTAAGCAAGTAAAACTCTGAAAGTTCTCAGGTATAAGTTATAACTAGCCCTCAATTACTTCAGATATGGCTCATTCTGTGCATAATATGAATAATTGCAACGCTAGTATTATTGTTTGTTTGTTTGGGACAAGGTCTCTTTGTAGTGCTCTGGTTGGCCTGTAACTTGCTATAAAGGACAAACTAGCCTGAAACTCACAAAGATATGCTTACTTCTGCCTTCCTAGTGCTGGGATTAATGGCATGTGTCATCATGCCTGGTGATGATAATATTTTTAGTTCTTATTTCCAAGATCAAAACAGTACAGGAGTAATTGTGAATTGTACATAGATAACAATTAGGAAGATATTTGGTTGATACTTTTACAGAACTTGTTTCTTTGGATTTTCTTTTACGTATATGTGTTTGCCTGCATGAGTTTATGTATAACACATATGTGCAGAAGCTGGTAAAGGCCAGGAGAGGGAGTTATACCCCCTGGAATTGGAGTTAAAGGCCATGGTGAGTAGCCATGTAGGTGTTGAGAATTAAATCTGGGTCTTCTGCTTAAGTAGTTAAGTGCTTTTAATTGTTGAACTATTTCTCCAGCCCCCAACTTTAATGTTTTGGCCCTAGTCTTCCTTTGGACCCCAACATGTGTTTTCATTGTAATATTTATAATCAATGTGTAGTTTTCACCATGGGCCCCTTGCCCTTATTAGCTACAGCAAGTTAGTTGCTGAGTTAATTCCAACACTTGGATGGATATAATAGAGTTCCAGGAGTATGTGCTGTAGGTTGAGCCCTCCATTTAGGTGGCAATCTCTAGAGGAGGAGGTGTGCTTAGAACTGGTTGTTAGACATTTTTCTAAATCATCCAGAAGGAAGCAGTATTGAGAATCTTAGTCAGTTTGGAGTCTATAACAAAATACCATAAACTGTGTGACTTGTAAGTAGCAAATTTATTTCTCACAGTTCTGAAGTCTGGGAAATCCAAACTTAAGGCAGTAGCAGATGTCTAGTGAAGGCCAGCTTTATAATTCATGGATGGAACCTTTTTGCTGTGTCTCACAGGGCAGAAGCATGCTCTTCAGCTCATTATAGAGGTACAAATCCCATTCATGACATGCTCTATTTTTATGACTCCACTACCATCCTATACAGTATTGGGATTCAACCACATGAATTTGGGGCAAATACAAGCATTCAGTCCATAGTACAGAGCTATTTCTAACAAGCACTATGTCCTATAGAGAAAGACACAGTCTTAAACCATGTATTTTACACATAAATATTAAAAAGTAGAGCTGGGGATGTTCCTCAGAGAGCTTGCCTAGCATGTGCAAGGTTCTGGATTCCATTACCAGCACCACATATCCCACCCCCCAACTGAAAATTACTTCAGGGACTGAGAGTATAGTTTTATGGTAAAACATTTGCCTAGTATTCATAGTCCTGAGTTTGACCCCAACTCTGAAAATACAAATTTAAAAATACATTCCCAGGGCCTGAAGAGATGGATCAGTGGATAAGAGCTCTCCCAGAGTACCCAGTTTCTATTCTCAGCATCCACATGGCAGCTCATAATTGTATGTAGCTCCAGTTCCAGGGAATCTCTCTTCTGGCCTCCTTGGGCACCAGGCTCACAAGTGGTGCTCAGGCGTATATCGAGGCAAAACACTCATACACATGAAATAATACAAAAATTAATCTAAAAAATTAAAAATACATTTTCAAGTGGTAACAAAGCTCATTGGTAGACCACTTGACTAGCACACATG
>CABHPQ010105227.1:20216-39842 GCA_902168405.1 Peromyscus aztecus
TCACTACCACCACCACAGGTATGTGCCTAAGCTTAATGTTTAAAATGTATTATCTATTATTAATTTATTGTGTTATTAGGAATGCTAGATTAACAAATATGCTTTTATAATGGTGTTACTATTATGGGGTCTTTAAGAATTCTGAGGACAATAGCTGATATTTTAAGAGCTATGTGAAAATTCTAAACCTAAAGAATACAGAGTTACAGTTCCCTCTGACTTCCCTTTAACACCCAGTCTGCCAACCAAACTAGACAATCTTATGTGAGTATATCTACCATAGGACTTAAGTATCAGGGGTTTGTTTTGATTCAGGTTTGGTTGTTGGAGTCAGGTTCTTACTACTGTGTTGTTCAGGCTCATTTCATTTACCTGGCCTGATATGACCCTGCATTCTTAGCCTCTGAAGTGGCTGTTCCTAATATACCACTGAGTATGATCATGATGTGTTGTTATCCTGTCCTGTTTCCTACCACATCCATTCACATAGTAACACTCAAATGTACTCACCCATGCACAGCATACGCTCGAAATCTTAGTTACTGCAATAACCACCCATGATTCAGAGGTAATGCAGATAATGACACAGAGTAGCTAGAGTACTACTCACATTTGACATTCATAGCCAGGATATGCTCAAGGAAAGAAAATTACATTAGAGGGCTCAGTGGGTAAGGCAATTGCTGGACAAGTGTGATGACTTAAATTCAGAGCTCCAGAACCCACACAAAGCTGAGCAAAATGACAAGTTATCTATAATCCCAGTGTTCCTACAGTGAGATAGGAGGCAGACAGGAGAATCCTCGCAGACTCATGAATCAGCTAGCCTGGCTTTCAGTGCAGTAATAAACAGCAGAAGAGACCCTGTCTCAAACAAGGTAGAAGACAGGGAATGACACCCAAGGTTGTCCTCTGACCTCCACATGTACATTGAAACATACACTTCTCCATACACAAATCCATATATAAAATTATATATATATATATATATATATATATATATATATATATATATATAGAGAGAGAGAGAGAGAGAGAGAGATATTTCAAAAAATAAGATAGTGATAGAGGAAAATACCTAAAGTCATCCTCTGACCTCCACATGCACATGCATGGGGAATCACACTTGCATACTTACATGCACACACAAACACACACACACACACACACACACACACACACACACACACACAAGAAAATTATAATGGAAACTTTCTTAAACTTCAAAAAAATCACTGAAAGCCTGGAGAGATGGCTCAGTAGTTAAGAACACTTATTTCTCTTACAGAAGATTCAGTTCAGTTCCTGGCACTTATATGGTGGTTCACAGGCATTTGTAACAACAGTTTCATAGTATCTGATACTCTCTACTCTTCTAGCCTCTACCAGGTTCCAGGCATGCATGGATATGGTGTACATAAATGCATCCAAGCAAACACTCAAACACATAGGCAAGCACTCATAGACGTAAAATAAAAAAAATCAATGAGAAAGTCATTTGACTTCAATGTACAGTGGCAAACCACTCTCAAAGTGGGAGGAAAATGGGTTACCTAACATTTTCTGATGGTACAATCTTTTTGTATCTGATAAAACCACCATCGACAGGATCAAGAATGGATGATTTTAGGAAACACCTACTCAGTTTTGTAGTTGGAATTATGATCATAGCCTTCACCTTTACCTGTTTTTGTTTAATCTATTGTAATTACATGATCAAGGAGGTCTCATCACCAGGAGGGTAAGAGTCACACATTAGAGAATAAAAAGTGTATGTGTATGTATGTGTGTGGGTGTGTGCATGAGGTATTTGTACACAGGTGTGTGTACACATGCAGAAACAAGAAGAGGATGTCAGGTGTGTCCTGCTCTATCATTTTCTGCCTTATAGCACTGATACAGGGTGTATCACTAAACCTAAATGTAGGCTCACAGGCAGGAAGCCCCAGCAATCTTCCTGTCTCTACCTCTCCCTCACACTTGGGACACGGGCTAATATACACAACTTTTTACATGGGTTTTAAGTGAAGATCCATGAGAAAGAAAGACAAGGGGACAAGCAACTCAAAAATAGCCCAAGCTTTTCAAAACTATTTACTTCTATACGTATGGGTATTTGTCTGCATATACAAATGTGCATCATGTACATGCAGGACCCACAAGGGCCAAAAAAGGGCATCAAATCCCTTGGAAATGGAGTTAAGGCTGGTTGTGAGCCAAAGTGTTAGTACTGTTAACTAAACACAGGTTCTATGCAAGAACTGCAAGTACTCTTAATCTCTAAGCCTTGTCTCTAGCCCCAATAGTACAGGCTTTCATTTGGGGGAAAGGAAATTCTTCAGAAGAAGTCTCTGTTGTAAGGAGAGATGGCTTAGCAGTTAAGAGCACTGGCTATTCTATGAGAATTCCTGGGCTTGATTCTCAGGCCCTACATAGCAGCTCACAATCACCTCTAACACCAGGTCTAGGGGATCCATTGTCATCTTCTGGCCCCTACAGGCACCAAGCACATACATGGTGCAAAGACATACATGCAAGCAAAATACCCATATACATACAATTAATTTTTTTAAGTAAAAGAGTAAGAGTTCACTGTCTGATTACAATCTGGGGTAGTTATGGGACAGAAAATTGGGAAGGGGGGTGGTCTGATCTACATAGTGAGTTCCAGGCCAGCCAAGGCTAAAAAATGAGACCTTGTCTCAAAAAAAAAAAAATCAGCCGGGCAATGATGGCACACACCTTTAATCCCAGCACTCGGGAGGCAGAAGCAGATGGATCTCTGTGATCCAGGACAATCAGAGCTACACACAGAGAAACCTGTCTCAAAAACCAAAAAGAAAAAAATCAACAAATAAATTCCTTTTATGGCTTACAGCTGGTTATTGCCCAGGATAACCAGTGAGCTAGTTAAAGGATGTTAGGAGAGTAATAAATATCTTTCATGGCTGGTCCCTTACTGGAGGTTGATAGAGAAAGGAAGGCAGGAATCTAGAGAAGCAAGTTATTTTCATTCTATAAATTTATGTTAGTTTACAAAATTGTCACTGTTTAATCAAAATGTCATGACTATGGATAACATTTCCTGACTTTTGCTTTGATCATATAGGGGAAAAACAGGGAATAATTGTCATTTTTGTATCTTTTGCGGGATAGGGTCTGCATCTCCTCAGAGGGGACATGGGGAAGTCTTCAGTTTAGTAAACTTTGGAAGAGGAAGATGATGGAAGGGAAGGGTCCCCTTTCAATAGCTTCCAAAACTAGATCTGTTTAATTACCTAACATTTTCCCCTTAAGAGTTGAGACCCTAAACTCATTTAGCAGACAGACATCAAATCACTCTGTGCACTTTGGATAAAATTTAGGGTATATAATGGTTGAGGGTCCCCACTCTTACCGAATTCATGCGTTGGAGAGCAATCAAGGGGGCCCAGATAGAGGGAGATAGATTGTTGCAAGATCACCTGGGTGTGGATGGACAATGAGACGGTGGTGTTTGGCATGGTCTTAGTGCAGGTAACTATAGTTACATGAGTTAATGATTACAGTAGTTGCATCATCGAGTATTGGGAATGGCCTTTCATCTTAGCCCTTCACCTTATCTTCCAGCTCTTAAATACTTCTGGCCACTATTTCCACAAGGTTCCCTGATTCTAAGAAGTGGTGGTATAAGTGACTTGTCTGGGGCTAGATCCACATTCATGACTTATTTTCTACATTCTCCACTGTTCATTGCAAGGAGAGGTTTCTTTGATTAAGGCTGAAGCTACTTTTATCTGTGGGTATACACATAGGTATTTAGAAAGCAGTTTGCTGCTCTATCAGTTTAGTTAACCATCAGAAGTACATTCCTCCTGTGGGCATACTACCTCCTCTACTTGAATTGTTAGCCAAGCTTACTGGTCCCCTTCCCATCCCCCATACAGAGAATCTAGAACCCATTCAGAGAGCAGTTAGCCCCTGCTGCTCTAACGGTCAAGCTGTTGTTGCATAGGTGGGTATGTCTAGCTTTCCAGTTTCTTTATACTCCCTTTATTCCAGTTAATCCTCCTCCATCCCCCACTTTCATCCCCAATTCCCCCTCTCTCTGCCTCCCTCTCTATCTAAACATTTCCACGCAGAGTCCCTCTTTCTTTATATCTCTGTTCTACTACCCTCCCTCCCTAAGGTACACAAACTCCTTGCACACATCACATTTGTTTTTTGGTTTCCTGATCTGCACAGGTACTCCACTAGATATAATGTACTAAAGCTAGGATCATCATTTGAGAGAAAACTAGTGGAATTTGTCCTTTGTCTTTTTTATACTGGCTTACTCATTTACAAATCCATTTCCCCTGCAAATTTCATATTTTATATCTAAGTAATATTCTATTATACATGTGTACCACATCTTTATTATTATTGACAACTTTGTGTCATTCCATACATGGACTATATCTGATGCCTTAGAAATAGTAAACATATTCTTTAAGGAAAATTATTCATGAATTCATATGTACAACATGAGTTACAGGTGTCAGCACACTCTAATAGTTACTGTGTTTACTTTTACTGTGGAAAAATATCCATACTGTAAGCTAGCATATTTTCTGATGATAGCAATAGTACTTTTGTTTTAAATGATGACACCCTGAGTTTTCTGCATTTCAGGCTCAACAAAGAAAATGTAGCAACTATATCATCCTGGGTACGCAAGGTATCAGCTTGTCAACCTGATATGATACCTGAGGATATTCTACAAACTCAGCTTCTGCTATCTAGGCCCTCATGTCAAGAAAAAAATATCTGTATCAAACGGTGCAGTAAAATCAATTCAGCCTTCAAGTCTAGAAAAGCTATGCATGCCATCCAGTGCACGAAGACCAGCGAGATACTCAAATACAGATAAGTCATCCATACCATGCACTGTAAAAAAGTCAAGTAGGCAATTAGATTTGAAAAGGCCAACCAAGTCATCAAGCTGCCAAAGATTACATAAGTCACATTACCTGGAAAAGTCATATAAAAAACACAACCTTAAAAAATCATATAATCTCACCCACACCTGTAAATTAGCTGGTCAAGTCAATTCATCCAATTCAAAGAAGCAAGTCATAACACCATGGCTAGCTATTCTGCAATCTTCAAATATGCTAGCCACACAATCTTGTCCATCAGTCTCACATAATCAAATCCTGTCCACCAGACCCTCCAGTATAAAGAAACCGAACCAGTCACATGGACACCATGATCTGAAAAAGCCAGTGAGTACAGGAAAGGCTGTGTTACCCAGGGGACATCTATCAGACAAAGTTTGCTGATATTATCAGGAAAAATGCCTTATTTGTAATACTTCTGGACTTCCCAGTGATCTTTCGGGGCCAAATAAGGAACAGGTTGGAAATCCTCATGTTTCAAGGAAAATGAAGCCATCTCCCAAGTCTTTTTATGAAACAGATCACAAGTACAGTGAACCAAAGTACCAGTACAATTCTTATCAAGATGATGAGAACAATGATACTATTAAAACATAGGATAGGGAAATAGTGATGCAGAGATAGTCATTTATTTGTGACACGAGTCATGAAGAGGATGACATGGCTAAAGGCTCCTTACATTCTTAAGGACTTAAAACAATTTAATCTACATACAGAGTATCCACATGTAATCACTATCAAGAATAGACCTATCTATCTTGAAGGCAATTAAATGCATGGCATAACAAATTATTATTGTATTTATCATTGCATGTCATCAGCACAAGATTCATTTAGTGTATCTTATTTATATATGGTCACTTAAATGGGAATCATACATGTACATGTACATACAAATCTAGAAAGAAATTTTAAGATGGATATGCTTAACTGCTCTTTCCCCTGAATTAGCTCTCAATGAAAGGCCCAGTTTGACATTATTTATGTAGCTTTTTTTTTCAGTGCTGAGGAGTAAACCCAGAGTATCATGTGTGCTAGTCAAGTGGTCTACCAATGAGCTTTGTTACCACTTGGGAATGTATTTTTAATTTTTTAGATTAATTTTTGTATTATTTCATGTGTATGAGGGTTTTGCCTCGATATACGCCTGAGCACCACTTGTGAGCCTGGAAACAGAAGAAAATAGAAACAATCTAATCCGAAAACAGCCTGTTCTTTTGCAATTATTTGAAAATGTCATGCATGTGTATTGAACTTTGGTCATTTTCAGCCCCTATTATCCTTTCTCATCCACCTCCTTCTCTTGATGAAACTTTTCTTCCCAAGAATCGTCCTCCTACTTTGACATTTTTAAAATTTATTCTTCTCTCATACATTACAACTTTACTGCAGTTTCCTCTACCTCTCTTCCTTCCAGTCTTCCCCCTCTTCCCCAGATCTATGACTCCCTCTGTTTCCCTTCAGAAAAGAGCAGGCCTCTCAGGGATATCAACCAAACATGCCATATCAAGTTACAACAAGACTAGGCACAAAGCTTCATATCAAGAATGGGCGAGGCAACCCAGCAGGAGGAATAGGGTCCCAAAAGCAGGTAACAGAGTCAGAGGCAACCCTTGATCCCACTGTTAGGATTCCCACAAGAACATCAAGTTACACAACTGTTACAGATATGCAGAGGACCTAGCTGAGACCTGTACAAGCTGCCTGATGGTTGCTTCAGTCTCTGTGCACCCCTATGAGCCCTGCTTATTCAATTCTGTGTGCCACATTCTCCTGTCTACCTATAGTTGTTTGCATGGATATGAATGTGAGGTTATATAGGGGAAAATGTGTAGCTGAAGTTTTCTCCAGTCCTGCCTGGCCCACGATCAGGACAAATCTCTCACCCACCAGTCCTGGAGCTGCTCAGACCCAACCCAACCGAGTAAACACACAGAGACTTATATTGCTTACAAACTATATGGCTGTGGCAGGCTTCTTGTTTTCTAGTTCTTCTATCTTAAATTAACCCATTTCTATTAATCTATACTTTGCCACGTGGCTTATTGCTTACCAGTATCTTACATGTTGGTACTCATGGCAGCAGCTGGCAGCGTCTCCTGATTCAGCCTTCCTGTTCCCAGAATTCTCTTCTCTGCTTGTCCCGCCTATACTTCCTGCCTGGCTACTGGACAATCAGCATTTTATTTATTAACCAATCAGAGCAACACATTCACAGCATAGAGAACATCCCACAGCAAAAATGGGTAACTGCTCAATGGTTATAGCACTAAAAAAGATGGTACCCTTCCTCCAGAAATCACTCACTACCTATATTGCCTCCATGAGATGCCTCATGGGCTCCTCTTCTGTGCATGATGATTGGTGGGCCAATCTTGTGAAGATAACCACAACTGAAATGAATTTCTGAGTGTAGCGGCTATGTCCTGTTGAGAAGTCTGTGCTTTACAGCACTTCTCCCCAACCTCTGGATCTTCGATTCTTCCCACTCCCTCTGTTATAATGTTCCCTGAACCTTGAGGAGTGATAAGATGTCTTGTTTAGGATGATAACTCTCCTATCACTTATTCTCTATACTTTAACCAGTTATGACTCTGAATTAACCACAGCACACTGCAAAAGAAGCTTCCCTGGGAAAGACAGCACTATTCTACCAATAAACATCAGTATTTATAAAATATTTTGATACTATGCCCATTTGTCAAAACACCAGTAGTAGATTCTCCCCTAGTGCCTATAACTTCCTCTTGGTTGTCAATATGACTACGTCTAGAATTAACTAAAACTCCAGCAGCCAGGCACATCTGTGAGGGGTTCTTCTCAGCTATATTATTTGAGATAGAAGATGCACTGTAAATCTGGGCCACATTTTCTGATGACAGCCTCCATAAAAGGACATGAAAGAAGGAAGCTTATGCTTTTGGACTGCTTGGCCTCACTCTCACTGGAAAGTTCATCTGTCCTGATCCTGTGGCATTTCTTCACTGGTGTTAAAACCTACTTTTTCGGGATTCCAACATAGACTTAAAACTGGTCACTCTCTAGTACTTACTTCCCTGGGACTCCAGAACCAGATTAGAACCACTGAGACATTCATTCTCATGGACTGAACCAGATCCTTGGCCTTTCTATCAGGAATCAGCCATTGTTGAACTACTCAGACCACAGCCTATAAGCCACCCTAATAAATCCCCTTTAATACATTAGTTAATTCCACCAGTCTGTTCTGTTAGAGAAGCCTGACTAATACACAATAGTAGGTATGAATTCTTTCCTCTAGAACAGCCCTCAAGTTCAGCCATAAAATGGTTGGTTATCTTCACAATCATGTCCTTATTGGACCAGTGGGCATATCTTGCCATGCACATCATGGTTATAGCTAATGGGGTCCACAACCAGGTAGGTCTGTTGTCTTTTCCTCACCAGCATGTAAGCTACAAAAGGTATCAATGTGCATATCTGCACAGATATGAAATATATATTCTTACATAAAAGTGTGAAAGCACATCTAAATAGTAGTGTTTTTCTATTCCTTATCACACTGGGGCTCAAAAGTAGGTTGTCATTAATAAACTAAAATAGATTCTCAATAAATAAAAAAAAGTTTCTGAGGAGTTCAATGTCAATGTTCCACTGGAATCTATGGCAATTATTAAACTAAAAATATTCAAAAATAAAAGCCTATTATAATTTCTGGGCCAATTGGTGACAACAAGAACTGGAATATTTACCCCTTCAGTCTGAAACTATTACACATGGGCATTATTAATCTCCCAGCTTACTAGGTTTCCTGTATCTGCCCCTTTAACAAACATGTCTTCAGACTATTCATAAAATACATTGACTGAGCAGGGCTAAGGAAAGAGATTAAAGCAGGAAGGCCCCTCTAGGACATTCTTAGAAGGTAGGCTTTCAATATTTGAACACATCCTAAGACTGCTTTGGGGTTTTCTAAATTGCCTGCAGACCTCTCTCATTTTTCTGCCCCTCCTAGGTCATGCACAGTGCTTTGATGAGAATGGACTGCTTTAACATAGCAGAGTTACTGAGAATCTCCCCTTAAGCTTCCATTTTATTCTGTGTCACTAAATCCAAAGGACAGATATATTTTTTATAGACTGTGGACTCTGCTGATGTTTCTATATCTTTGGTTGAAGCTGGAGTCTGTAGAAGCTGGGCATTTGCCTTACCTTAACTTTCCCCCTACATGTGGCATTGCATTTATTTTTAATCAAGTAATATATATTGATATTTCATTGTTCCTGTGTTTTTCTTTGTTTCCACTTATCACTCTAAGCTGTGAGCAGAGAGGGTTGGGAGCTGACTTTGAAATGTGTCAGCTTTTTAGAGCCCAGATACGAAAGAGGTTTCCGTAGCAACGGGAGATGTGTGAGAAAGCCTTGTGCACACTATAGCTTAGGAAACAGGATTTATTTTGCTGGGGCACAAAGCTTCTCCTCAAACCTGGAGTTATTTTGTAAGTACAGGGATACTAGGTTTGTGTTAGTTTTAGCTACCAAGTATGCTAAAACTCCCTTTCAATGCAAACTCTGCATTTTGAGCAAATAAACTAAATACACTGAACACACACTGTTTCAAAAACAGTTGGAAAATCAACATAAAGCTATTAAATAAAGGAGTCAAGCAAATTAGCTAAGGTGATTTGTGCTTTCAATCATAAATACAGTCACTGAAATAGTGGATGCATTCTGGAATTTTTCTGCTCCCTTTCTTACCTATAAAATGTTTTCAATATATAGAAAATATTTGCTTCCTGCAAGGTTTTAGAAAAGAATTAATCTTCACTTAGTGCTAAGCACACCTCAGATAAACCTCATTGCTTACAATATGGGCACTGTGCAAACCTAGGGACTTCATCTTGGAGACAATCAATCTTTATGCGATCTGCGATCAGTTAACTTAATTGTTTTGAATGGTACACAGTAAGCCAAAGTTTCTTGACCCCTGGAATCTTAGTCAGTTGGATTATGACACAGACATTGAGCAGATGTACTTCCATACCTACTATAATAAATCAGCTCCAAGGACATGCTGAACAACTATTCTACAAAGACAGAAGTCCATGTGATTTAAGAATTATTGCAATTAGACTATGAGCTTGGTTGTAAAAAAATTTTGCAATGCAAAACTTTCACAAATTACTCAAACCTGGCAATTTGCTATGTCAAGACTGTACTTCCTAAATGTTTAGCTTTGTGATGATACCTTGGCTTATTATATCCCCACTATCACTCTGCCAAAGGCCTTAATAAGCTTTGTCCGTCCTGTACAATCCTTTTGTTAATGTCCAAAGTGTCTTCATATTTCAACTAAAACCTACCTCAATTTCGTGATCAGGACATTTAAACTGTTATAGAATCTTTTAAAGTGACTGTTGATAAAAGTTTTATAGGGCCGGGCGTTGGTGGCACACGCCTTTAATCCCAGCACTCGGGAGGCAGAGCCAGGCGGATCTCTGTGAGTTCGAGGCCAGCCTGGTCTCCAAAGCGAGTTCCAGGAAAGGCGCAAAGCTACACAGAGAAACCCTGTCTTGAAAAACCAAAAAAAAAAAAGTTTTATAGGATGGGACACAAATTGGCAGCAATATTTGTAACTTCATGGTTCTAGACTTAATAAGCTTCATTATTTGTAAGACATCAGAATGAGAATGTGTTTAGTGATTAATCAGTCCAATCTCACTTACAGATGATGAAAGTGGAGGCTATTTCTCCTGAAATTTAATAAAAGAAGATGCAGAGGTGCTTTTAATTTGGAACATATTTTCAAGTCCCTGCTGATGTATATTTTAAATCTGAAATATATTTGGCTAACATGATCATTTTTCTTCAAATATTTTGTAAGGCATGAGAGCAGTATCCACATTAATGGGACTCCTGCTTCTACAAAAGTGAAACTTTGGGAATGTAGTTCAATAGTAGAGTGCTTGCCTACCATGTACAAGGCCTTAGGTTTGATCCTTAGCATCCTCCACTAAGAAAAAGAAGCATTTGTTCCCCCCAGAAATGTTATCAAGATTTTGTTTTATTTACAAATTATACAACCTAAGGTATTGTGACCAAAATTTGGTTAGAGTGAACCAAACAGACTAAGATTATCTGCATGATATTTAATAGGGTTGAAAATAAAATGCAATCTTCTCTGCCTAGGTTTTATAACTTTTGTGAGAGAACTGAAATGTTCTCTTTATGATAGAGGAAATGCTTAAAAATGACAAATATCATCCAAACTATTTGTAACATTTATAAATACTAAGTATACAACTGTCATAAAACTATTCAGAACTAGCTAAATTCTCAGCAAAGTTTTTCACTAAGGACAAATACTGTCCTAAAATACCATGAATTTTTTTCTTGGTTGTCTTTTGTTCAAGTGGTTCTTGACAAAAAGAATACTAAGTGGACTAACCTCCCTATTCTGCCTGCTTTCTATGTTGGTTACTAAAGTGGTAAATGTAACTCAAAAGCCAACTATGTGTCTATCAAAAATTAGCATGGTTTAACAAGTACACAGCATATAGTTTACACTTTGCAAATGCTTATTGAATGGGGGGTGTGGTGTCCCAAATTGGGGGGCGGGTAGTTACTCCCAAATTGCTTTCTGCAGTCTCACTCATGAACTCCTTTATTTTCAGCCAAATGCCATAATCTGTTTTAACCAATGAGTTTTGTTATGGTTTCAGGTGTCACGTGCTGCTTCCAGTGTGAAGGCTTGATTTGAGTGCCAGTTCTACTAGCTGATCCTGGATACTAGACACATCTTTTTGTTGTTGTTGTTGTTCCTCTTTCTGCTCATATATAATTAACTTAATTTCACATATCAGTCACGGATACCCTGTCCTCCCTCCTCCCACATCCCCCAGCCCTCTCCTCATCCCACCCCCCATTCCCACCTCCTCCAAGGCAAGGTCTCCCCTGGGGAGTCAGCCCTGCCTGGTAGACTCAGCCTAGGCAGGTCCAGTCCCCTCCTCCCTACACTAAGGCTGAGCAAAGTGTCTCAGCATAGGCCCCAGGCTCCAAAAAGCCAGCTCATACACCAAGGACAGGCCCTGGCTCCACTGCCTGGGGGCCTCCCAAACAGTTCAAGCTAATCAACTGTCCCACTTATCCAGAGGGCTTGGTCCATTCCATTGGGGCTCCTCAGCTATTGGTTCACAGTTCATGCATTTCCACTAGTTTGGTGATTTGTCCCTGTGCTTTTTCCAATCATGGTCTCAATATCTCTCACTCATGCAATCCCTCCTCTCTCTCGCCAATTGGACTCCTGAAGCTCCACCTGGGGCTCGGCCATGGATCTCTACATCCGCTTCCATCAAACACTGGATGAGAGTTCTATCATGACAGCCAAGGTGTTTGGCCATCCTATCACCAGAGTAGGTCATTTCGGGCTGTCTCTCGACCATTGCCAGTAGTCTATTGTGGAGGTATCTTTGTGGATTTCTGGAGACCTCTCTAGCACTCTACTTCTTCCTATTCCCCTGAGGTCTTCATTCATCATGGTATCTCCCTCCCTGTTCTCCCACTCTGCTCCTGATCCAGCTGGGACCTCCTGCTCCCCTAAGCTCTCTTTCCCCCAACCCTTGCCCTCCATTACCCCCCCCCAGTCTGCTCATGTATATCTCATCCATTTCTTTGTCATTGGGCTATCCCTGTGTCTTTCTTAGGGTCCTCTTTAATAGGTAGCCTCCCTGGAGTTGTGAGTTGCAGTCTGGTTATCCTTTGCTTTACATCTAGTATCGACTTATGAGTGAGTACATACCATGTTTGTCTTACTGATGAGTCTGGGTTACCTCACTCAGGATGATTTTAGTTCCATCCATTTGCCTGCAAACCTCATGATGTCATTGTTTTTCTCTGCTGAGTAGTACTCCATTGTGTATATGTACCACATTTTATTTATTCATTCTTCAGTTGAAGGGCATCTAGGTTGTTTCCAGGTTCTGGCTATTACAAATAATGCTACTATAAACATAGTTGACCATGTGTTCTTGTGGTATGATTGAGCATTCCTTGGGTATATGCCAAAGAGTGGTATAGCTGGATCTTGAGGGAGGTTGATTCCCAATTTTCTAAAAAAGTGCCATATTGATTTCCAAAGTGGCTGTACAAGTTTGCATTCCCACCAACACCTTGCTCCAGATCTTTTTACCTCATATTATTTATCTCTGTCTGCTTACATAACTAAATTAATCATGACACTATCATATCCTTCTGTATTATTTTAATCTTTCTATTTTCCTCCATTTTTCATAGTTTAGGGAGTTATGTATCTAAAATACTTGTAACTGCCATAGTAAAACCTATCAACAATTTGTCATTGTTTGGTGCTTTAAGTATATAGAGAAAAGAAATATATAATTTATATTTTTAGGCATCTCGGGGTATAGATTAGGTGGAGATGGAGAAAAAAAGATACTATACAATCAGTTATGTGTTTTGAATAGGAACACAGAATCTGATTGTAAGTAACTAAAGCAAAAATAAAATTATTGACAAAAACATCATATAGTTAATAAAGTAATAAGACATTCAAAAAACTAAGTTCAGAAAGCAATAAAGAATCAAAGTTAACTAGGTAACAAGAAATGTAACCCCTCAATTCTTCAGGAACAATTAATAATGGTTTCACTGCCTCTGGCCACATGACTATCCCATCAACGAATAATCACTACATGTCTATTTTTCTTTGATTTACTCCCTCATAATTAAAATCCTAGTGTTCTGGACATGTAGATCAGAGATGGATTGCTAAACATTTGAAATCCATTTATCCATCCACAGTATCACAAAAATTCAAAATACCAGAATGTTTCATTTAACTAGTCATGTATAGCATGAATGCATGAGAGAGTGCCTTGATCTGTTATATAGCCTTAACATGACTAAAACAGTGTAGAATGGTTTAGATATTAGGTATCCTCTTAAAATAAGCAGTAGTATAAAAATACATAGGATGTTTATAATTCTTTGATTCCAAACTGGAAGAAACAACTTTACTTCTGAGTACAAATCTTTATGCTTGGAAGTGTAATGTGGTTATGCTGTAAAGGATAATGTTTGAAATTTGAGGCATTCATATGTCTGAACTGAGACATAATTGTTAACAGCAAACCAAGGATAAATAATGAAAACAGAGCCCCACATCACTCCTGGTTAAGATTTACTACCAATAAATATAGGTAAGAGCAGGTGTTTTAAAGAACTGTGAATTTTTTTCTACTTCCATCACATTGATATTAAGAACTGTAAAAATGATATGGTCAGTTTATGGATGTTAGGCACCATAAATGCAAATATTTTTCATGTAATTAAGCACAAAATTATTCTGAAGTGATGAAAGGCAACTTAATGAAGAAGGTAAAATTTTAACCCAGTCTACTTTAAAGGATGTTGAGGATGTGAATGTATTTGAATGTGAGGATGGGCACACATACTAAAAGGCACAGCATGAGGACAATACCTTGAATACAAAAATACGGAAACATCAAGAACAGTTTGGGTCAACTTTCAGGGTCACTAATGGGAAGGAGCATGCTATAACCTTTACAAATAGAGAGACAGTTTAAGAGGTCAGTTGTGTTCTGCAATCTACAGAGATCCATATTAAAGGATTTTGAGTGTGGGTTCAGAAGATTAATACTATGCTTTGGAGAGATTAATCTTGCTGTATGATCAGTTTCAAACAACCCATATACATGAATTCTATGCAATGTCATGGGAGGTGTTTAATTTATACAATGGAAATCAATTTCCTCTTGTCCTTGTCTTAGTAAAAGTAAATTGCTGCTTAAAGCAAACCAGTCAATATCCCTCTACTTATAGAACATTCCTACTCAATTGCCACTAAGAAGTATTGAAAACTTGTCAGAAGTGTTGTAAGGAATCGGGCTATTGATATAAGTAAAACACAAGCACACAACATAAGGGTGAACACTTAAATTAACTATCAATAGCTAACCTCTTTCAGGCTTTGCTTTGGTTCTGTTTATGATATAATATCAGTATGCAGCGTTGATTAGGGTGAGTTAATTACAGTTATTCCATGGTAAAGCAAATAAACACAAGACCACCTCAGGCATTTATTGAGCATTCACTCGAGCTACATTATCTTAGGCAATTTCTGTATGTGTTAGTAATAAACTTTTTCTTATCTTTGAATTAGTAAACTAAAATCTTTCCCCTCCTACTTTACCCCAACCCCCACCCTTGTTTGGAAGCAATACAAAACATCTATATTTGGCACTGCTGTCTCCTTAGGAACAGGAATAAGTACTTTTCTTCATTCCAAAATATCTGTACTATCAACTACTATAGGAAGCAGAATGGATTTCAGTAAAAAACTATGGATGTCAAAGTAATTAGCTGCCCAGTTCACAAAAGGAATAGCTTCAGTTGGTTAGTGATACTACTTCATTAGTGGCCATTAAATATGAACTACAAGTGTGTCTTCATTGTCCCCATCTTTACCACTTCCTTGGTTCAATATTACTCTTGTCTCTGTAAGCTGTTACCATCAGACCTGCCATGACATATATTAGTCAATCATGGATGGTATTAAATTCTAGAATAGTTTTGCTTCATGAGTTAAACTATTTAAGGGACTTAAAAATCTATTATTGTGTGAATTTCTTGAATATCACAGTAAAACACAGACTTGAATTTTAAATTTCACAGCCCCATGCCCATAATACCAAACAACTCACTGCCAGGATTATTTCTATTTAACTTGAAAAAAGATTACCAGTATTTCAGCAATAGTCTTAGAATTAGATGATTGAATTAAACTTATGTTATAAAACACTTAATAGTTAGTTGGTTACTATAACTAAGCAGACATCATAACCCAGTGTTGTAATTCTAAAATGGTTGCCCAATGACATATGGAATGGAAAATGCAAACTCATTTTATCTATTCCTCTGAGAAAGTCCTATTATAGTAGTCATGCAACCTTTTCACCTTAATAAAGAAAGCCAACCAAACTTGCAAGGGCCTATTTTTCTTTAATCCCATTAGCTGTCCTTTGTTGGTCCTTCTTCTATAACTCCACTTCAAAATAGGGCAGCTTTGTAAGTAATTCAATCCTGGGGATATTTCTTCTCTTTTGTTACAGATACCCCCAGGTAGCTAAAGATAGATTTAATATCTATATGCCCATGAGTCTAAAAATTATTTTCAAGGCAAAGTTCTTTTCTTTTCTCCAGAAGTGCAACTGTTCCACTGTTCACTTTATATCTTTTTTTTTTTCTTTTGATTCCAAGAGCACTTCAAACTCAGTTTTTCTGTATAGTCTTAACAGGAGATCTCGTGCCTTAGTGAATAGCTTCACATTCACTCCAGTTGGTAGGTTGTAGTTCTAGTCATCACTACAAATTTCCTAATTCCTCTATATCTGTTGCTAACAATATCTGTTTCCCAAAGTTCACTCATATCTCCTTCCAAGTATGATTCTATTCTCTCCGAGTTTCTCCCTTTCTACAGCAATCACAGCATCCCCCTCAGCTACGCCGTTAGTCTACTTTACCTTGTTTGCACTGTAGACTTGCAACATCTAGCAAACTGCTCTGAGAATACAAAATTGCTCAGCTCAGCAGTTCCTGTGCCACTCGAGAGCAGCCACAACAGGTGATCAGGACAATATGTTAATTTCTATAATCAAAGAAGAAGGGATACAAATCTGTAAGCAGAGTAATATGAAAGATACATCTTTGTCTGTGGAGTGTTCTAAAATTGTGGATGATGAGAAAATATCCACAGAGAGTGCAGTAGGTTGCAGGAGCTGAGAACATTGTCCTCATTTTTAGGGGAGAAGTTAGCTCATTCATGATCATGATGGTCTTGAACTTGCTGCTAAGGATGAAACTTAGCCATCATAATGGCTCAATGCAATAAGATGGCACCTGATGTATAATTTGTTTTCTGCAGAGGTCTGCATTGGCTCCTGGTTTGATTTTGTCATAAATGCTAAATTCACGTGTCTATGAGAAGCACAAAACAGGCAACAGAGAGATGTGTATGAAGACAGACAATAAGAGATTGAAGGTGCTATTCTTGAGAAGGAAAGACACAAATAAGGTCACACTAAATACTGAGGAAATTTTCACCTGATGCTACCTCATATCCTTTTGCATAAATCACAAAATCAGTTTCACCAATATATAGTTCTAATTAGACCTTATTTCAGGGAAACTATAGTGTGCTTCGTCTTTTACCAACTTCATCTCCATTCTGCCCTTATCTCCATCCCATCTCTTTACTGAGTTGTTTTTTGTTTTGTTTTTTCTGCCACGTTCTAGGGAAGTGCTCTGCCACTGAGCTATGCTCTCAATCCCACCTTTTACTGTTAATGTGATTTACCAGACTTTAAGGATTTACACTTGTTGACTCTGCCTGTACCCATCTTCTCCCAGATGTTCCCATTGCCTTCTTCCACACTTTTTTAGGTCACAACTCACATAATATTTCACCACAGGTCTTCCTTGACTTCCTCCACTTCTGATTACCAACCATATTATTACCCACTTAAAATGTTAGCCCCACAAGAATAAATTCTTCATCTTTTTATTTGTTTTTCTATGATACTCACATGATTTTTAAAACAATACTAGTCATTTAGAAAATGTTCAACAAATATTATTTGTGTGAAAACCGAACACATATTCTGATGCAAACTAGCTATGAAATACTCCAATGAGAATTCTGGAATGATATACTTAATTGAAAGAAATGATCTTTATGAAACCCAACACTATGTGTGATGGCTATATGCCAATAAAAATAAATAAATTAAAAATGGTAATTCTTCCTATTAATTTCTAACAAAAGCTAACAACAGCCCTGCTTGCTTAAGCACCATAAATCTGGTAGGACAGAATCCAAGAACTATGACAATTTCTGCCAACACCCACTTAGATTCCCCTTTACCCCATCCATCTGTTAACTGTTTCTAATCATGTACTTGGCTGGCAGCTTTGTTTTCAGGCCCATCTAAACTTTTTTTCTTGCCCAAAGGAAAATGCATAATCTCAGTGTGTGGTACATATTTAGTCTTTTCTTGTTCAAGATTTGGTGCTATTTCCTTGCCTGGGCATACTGAGACTACAGCCTCATCTCCTTAGTGGTTACCATACAGCCAAGCCACCTACCATGTTCACCATATTGCTGATCCCAAACAAGTTTGGCTAGTTAACTGACTGAGTTAAGCACCTGTTTCATAATTGGAGTATACAGACATGCTGACTAAGTTTTGTGTGGGCAGTACAACTGTAGAAACTAGTTTTCAAGCTGCTTGAGTAGCTGTGCCTATGACAATAAGAAGAATAAGACTGTTTGCATGTTCACAAAATTGTAGGGAAGCAAAGCTAAGAAATGAGTTTTTCAGTACTTAAAAATATTAATATATTTTAGTTCTTTAAACAAGAAACTAAATAAAACTAATTATTCTACAGTAATTATATAGGCTTTTTTCTGTGAAGATTTTGTATGGAACTTTAAAAAATCTAATTATATCAGTTTTGCAAGGAGAATAATAGTAAATGCAAGTATCTCGCAATAGTTAAATGGCTAGGGGAGGTCCATGACACTTAGAATAAAATTATATTCAAAACCCCATGCTGTTAACTTTTTAGCATGAACTTTTCAAACACATTACACTAACTTAGGAGACAAACATTAAAGTTATCTTCTAATTTAGTTTATTTTTTGTTATAGGTGAAGTATTTTCATAACCAACCTCAGATGGACCATGACACATTTGTAAGAGAACTAGAATAAGGACCAAGATTACTTGGTGTTCTACAAGGAGAATATTGATATTTACATCTTAGCTGCATGCTTTGGGTCTTAGACACTCTTTCTGTACTGAGAAGATTGAGTACTAATGCTGCTTATCAGCTCATGACCCTAAGGGGGGATTTTCAAAACATGATGGCATTTGGCATTTAGCAGGAAGACAACAACAATACTACTAAAATGGACTTGCCAGTTCTATAAATAAAGAGTTGTCTTCTTTAAATGCTAGTCATAGTTCTTTGGCTTAACACTAGGCTGGTTGATTTTTATGATCTCTTCAAGCTCTGATATTTGTTGAGACTGTCATCTCAGTTTCCTTGGAATCACTATATTAATGTATAAATCACTAACAGTTGGAACCAATAAAAGCATCTTTTTCAAATGATTTCATTTGGATATGATGTGAAATTTCAACTTTTCTTGCAGCCAACAAATTGTTTTGGTTCTAAGTGTACACTGAATGTGACGAAAACAGCATTAAGAATTGGAATGGAAGTGGACTTAGACAGTTCCAAGACTTCTGTGTTTTCTAAAAAATAACAAAATATTAACCTAATAAAAACATTCACTCTAAAGAAGCATAATATAACCTCTAAGTACTAAGTACTATATGAATACTAAAATAAGAGCAAAAAACATGTCCCAAAACCAGTGCCAAAAATAAAATTTGTAAGAAAAAAAATCAATTAACCCAGGGAGAATTAGTAGAATAAATAAGAGGCCATTACTATATAATATTAAAATTATTGACCTAAATTATTACATATTTACAGTAATAGTAATTTTGATGGTTAAAAACCAAAAACACACTATCTACTAGAGATATACTTTATATATAAAAACACAGATAGTGGGAAAAATCCCTAGTGGGTAATGCAAAGAGTACACATACATAAGCATT
>CABHPQ010105228.1:0-32832 GCA_902168405.1 Peromyscus aztecus
GTCCATATCCTAAAACAGTTGCAATAACCCATTTGTCCTGGATTCTCTTAATGAAATATATAGTCATTTTCAAAACTTTTAGCTACTAACAAAGAGAGACTAGGATAACTGTGAAGCTTGTATGAAGGGTATTAACTCTAAATTGCTTAGTTTTTAAAAATAAAGATCTTTAATTATATTGTGAATGGAGTTATTTATGCATACTTTAAACTACTAGAAATGACATAGTTCTCAAAGAGGAAAAATGCTTTTAATCAGAGTTAGGGTCATGCTGGGCAAGGGATAACGTCGGTATCTCTTGTGCTAAAAGATGATGGGATTCTTAAAGGTTTTAATTCTATTTAGGCATATAATAACACCATAATGTATTTTCCATTCTGATATTATTTATATATTTATATGTACTTTATGATCATGTCTTTTCAAATATCATGCTTAAGTCCACTTCTTGCTCAAAGAAACAAAGTATTATCACTGCATATATTTACACAAATAACCAATATCCTGTCACTAATGTACAGAGAAGAAACTTCTCAACATTTCTTTATGTAGGTAGAATCATGCTGCAAGAAGGCCTTTGAGTGTAATGGCTTAGGTGAAATGTGTATTAGAAGAATTAAGAAACATGCCAGGCACCTATTCACCTAAGAAAGGAACACTAGGGCTGGAAAAAAAAAAACACCTTTGGATTTAAAGGCATGGCGTTCATAAAGGAATGCCTTCACATCAGGTTAAACCTGTGCCATTAATTCTAGAAAACAAACTAAACCCTTATCACTTCCTTTTCTTGCCTAACACACATGCATGCATTTCTTCTCATTTTTTATTGTGTTTTAGTTGTTATCTGTTGCTTTCAAATGTTAAAAGTGTGCATTCTTCTGAGTAAATCATCTCCTGCTTCCTTTTAGGGTTATCACGAATCCTTTACAGTAAAAAAGTAGAAAGAGGTGACATTATAGCATCTTTCTTCCTCTTCCTATATTTGTATTACCTGGTAGAGGGTGATCACTATGAAAAATCTATAGCTACTTTAGGGATGCTTTTGCTTCTGATATTACCCAATAGAGTTGTTGCCTCTGGAAATGGCTGCAAAATTTAGAGAGGTGAATTGGTCAGATAGAACTCCAGTTTGCTTTCAATGGAATTCGTGGCTATGGCACTAGTGAGAAGTTTCTAAAGTGCAAAGAGCTTCCTGGACGCAAGCCAAAGCTACCTAATGAGACAAAATATCACGCTCTCTGTACTGAATGCTGTTTAACTAACGCGACACTCATAATAAATCCAGAAGCCCAATAAACATTTACTAAATCATTTAAGATCTCTAATTCCTCTTATGTATATGCCTGTCAGGACTCAGGGATTAAGGACTGTATAGAGACTTGAAGAGGACTCCAGAATTATAGTCAACACCACATACATGTTCCACATGACTCACAAATACTACCCAAAGAAGCAGGAAAGTAGGAACTCACCAGAATAGTCCAAGAAAACAAAACAAAACAAAATCCCTCCTAAACACATAACAAAAACCTCTGTTCATGACTCTTCCCAGCCCCTCTCCATACCCTCTCAGCCCTTAGAACTCACTTTACCAACTGCTGATCTCTTCAAATCCGACCAGTCAAGGAGCAACTGGAAGGGGAAGGGTATAAGAGTAAGGCTTCTGAAGAAGCCTGCTGGTAAGCACGCAGGAGAAAACGGGGTTGGGGGTGTTAAAGAGAGAAACTGAAAGAAATAAAAAAATGTTGCAAAAGACAGGGAGGAATAAAGGAAGAAGGTAAGAAAGAATGAGCTTCAGGAAAAGAGCACAGAAAGCAAGCTCCTGCAAACAGCTGAAAGGCTGTTACACTGCTGCTGTCCAAGGGCTACTAGGTGCTGAAATGACTTCCCCAACACACCCCTCCAGTCCCACTCACCCACTCCACAGACTTCCCTTTCTCCCAGGCTCATCCCCCTCTTGTAGCGTAAAACCATTTCCATGGCAACGTGTCGTCATACAATTTAGGGTGGATCGTACTTCCGAGTTATGTGAGTTTTTCATAGCTTAGGCAGGCAATTCTTTACTTCCATTCTCCTTTAGCACTGAACTTTCTCTGATATGATAATACTCTCTTTTCTCCCTCCCCAACCTGAAAATCAATTCCCCCTTTTCCCTTGCAAATGCTGCCCGGCTTCACGGCTTTTCTATCCTCCACCTACATAACCTTCACACACACACACACACACACACACACACACACACACACACACACACAGAGAGAGAGAGAGAGAGAGAGAGAGAGAGAGAGAGAGAGAGAGAGACTGATTTTAGCTTCCCAGCTTTTCTTCAATCCTTACTAACAGAAAGCAAACTAAAGTTTATGCCCACAAGCAGTTTTGTGCCTTGTTTTGTTTACAGCAGATTTCTGAATAACTTGCATTATCATGGGAAATCTCCCCCCTCACTTCAACACATTTTACTGTCAGTTTGGCTAAAAGCATTCAGGGCTTCCCTGTTTTCGCCCACATTTGCAGACACAAAGTTGTAGCACAAAGGCATTCTTTTAAAAAACAATTTTAAAATCCAATCACTGAAAGCTTAAAGTAGAGTTTCTTTAGTGAAATCCACTAAGTTTACTATTAATTTGATTCTTGTTTCTAATACTTGCAGTAAATTTTTCTGCTACAGGAAAAAAAATCTAATTCACTTTAAAGGTACTTAAAGACTATACCAAAGGGATGACTCATGAATGTTTCCTTGGAAGGAAAAATTCTAGGCAGGAAATTTAAAAATGTAGAAAAATCTATAAAAACATAAATATGCATACTTGCCTATTTTAACTTTCATTCAATGAAATACTGTAATTAAAGACTTTTTGCTATCTAAAAAAGAGAGCTAATAAAGGACTGCTACTTTTATATGCTTCAGGTTAGAAATATCTTAAGATAAACTTGATAAACTATTCACTATCTGTCTATGTTGCCAATTAATTTAGGGAAGTTTTTTTTTAACTCTTTTAACATAAAATTATGAATAAAAGAAATTCTGGGTAGTGCCAACATATTAGTAATATATATCATATCTTCCTCATAAGCTCAGAAAATATATGAAAATAATTACTGATGGATTTTTCAGTTAATTAATACCTCAGTTTTACCACAGTATGATTATTAGCATAATTATTCATAAACTACATTTCAGTATAGAATTTCATTTCAGCTAAATAAAATGTTTCTGAATGAAACAAAAATTAAACATCAATTTTAATGTCTACTCACAGTAGAAACTGAAAGTCAGAGTAATGAAATTTCCTTCGTATAGAATCTTACCACGGTTTTGATAATGTACTTTTTTGAATTTGGATTTAACAACACTCCAGCTCTGAAGACTAACTTCCTTCTCTAGAGTTCCCCCATCGACTTATCTCCCCACAGTTTCTGCACCTCACTTTTCACAACACTATGGATACTGTTGCTAGGAGACAAAGGATATTATTATTGCATCAATAATGCTCATAGCTAGGACTATTTTTCAAATGAGAAATTTGAGCCAGCCAATTCTGTTTGAATGAAAGAATGGATAGGATATATTCAAGAATATTTTAATTTATCCTTTAACAATTTCATACACCCATTATTACTCCCACCAACTCTTTCTTCCTTTCACCAAGTCCCCATCCCACCATCATGTCTTTTGGTCTTGTTTTTGCTTAAACTTAGAAATAATAAAGCTAAATAAACCATGTAGATACTTACAGGTTGCCAGATGTTAGTGTCCTGTATGTTTTATAACATCTACTGTGACGTAATAATTAAATTATAAGTTTTGAAATATAAACTTTGGAAAAGTAATGTCCATTAAACTTCACAAACTAACATTGTTTAAAAATATCCTATTTAGTCAAAATCAATTCTAATTAACATTCACAATTTATTTTGACTTCCAAAATAAAACGGAATGTTTTTTTCCTTTTATAGGAATCCACCAGTTTTTCTTAACATACCTTATTGAATTTGAATTTACCAACACTCCAGAGCTAAAGACTAACTTCCAAAGGCAAAGTTCCCAACATAGTGTCTGTCTTATTACCCTATAATTACCTCATAAACGTTTTAATAGAACTATCAAAATTAAGAAAATAGTCTACTAAGTAATAATATGAAACAGATTATTTGGAAATGTAAATGATACTTTTGGATAGCCCATTTAAAAACTTTTTTTCAGTAAAATAGGTAAAGGACTGAATATACTTTGAATGACTAAAGACGAGTGCAAGATACCTGCTTATTTTTTCCCCTAGAATTATAATATACATGTCAAACAAAACAAAACAATTGTGAATAATTTATAAGACAATACCCTCTATATAAGGAAAGAAAATATTCATAGCTTAGTTTTAAAGAAAAATATGTTTCTAAGTAAAAATATGGGAAATAGGGAACATTTTTATATGAAATACTGAGTATAGATTTTTCAATTTTATATATTTTGAACATGTTTAAATAACTAAAATTTTATAATGTTACATACATTAAATACTATAATTAGTTCATTTAATTCTCACTCAAAAGAATGTAATCAGAAGAAATCATAAACCAGATGGAAAAATAAAGAATAAAATATATAAAGCAATTCATGGACAGATTAGATAAAATAATTCAAAATGAGCTAAGAGTTACATAGATAGGCATAGAGAGAAGGAGAAATTTTACGTAGAATAAAACATCAAGTATTTTGTGTTGTCATTTAAGATACAAGCAAGACTAACTATGCAAAAGTCCTCAATTATTACAAAAAGATTTTCTTGGTCAGCAATAACCAATTCAGGAAACTACTATAAAATATCTATCAGATATTGCTCAGACATTCATCTATTTTGTTAAAGTGGTCTTCATTTTTATCAGTATATGAATGTGAAAGCAATATATTAGCAGAATCCAGTGTAATATCATTGGAAGCTCAGCAGGAAACTTGGTAGAAGACAAAGCAGAAGTAAACGACAGCTATCACTAAATAGCTTTTAGCAATCTAAATATTTGACCTCACATTCATCCATTCCAACGGTTAAAATTCCTAATTTCATTTGATTACTAGTACTGTAAATCTTTGGATTAAGTATATACATGTACATTGGTGTGTTTGTTATTGAGGCTCAAACCAAAACCCTCATATACTCTATAAAATGTCTTCTCACTGATCTATACCTGCATCTGTCTTTTAACTAAGTTATGATCTACTCTAAAACACAATTTAAGATAATTCCTCAAACAAGAATCATATTATATTCACTGAGCAACCTCTCACATCAAAGGAAAGAACACTCAACTCCTTTGAGTTGTTATGAGAAAATACAGTAGAACAATTGATCGCTGGAGAGTCAGAAAGGTAGAAATAAGGCAGATCAATTTCAAATTTAACCCAGACAATGGAAAAAATGCTAAATGGGTTTCTGAAGCTACCAGTAGAGAAATGAGTCAACTGTTTGCATTACAGATTGGATATATAGTTGACCAGGAACAGCTATTAAATATGGCTTGCATTCTCAATTATCTAGTTATAGGAGTATTTACTGGTTTTATTGGCATAAAAAAGCTCAAAGAAATAGTAGCAACTATTTGTCATTACATATCGCTTCAGATAATGAGTTATAACATACATTTACTGATGGGATTAGCAGAGTGAAGAAAGTGGTGTGTGGGAAAGAGACAAAACATAGTAGGTGGCAGATAAGAGAGTAACAAATGGAAATATTTGGAGAGCAGTATATATCCATAGACTTGCGCTGTTCTCATCCTTGCTCAAAGAAGCTTTTTTTTTTTGCAGAGGGTTAAGGTAGACTCATAATTGTTCATAACGCTAAGAATAAAAAACTATGAGTGCTCAGTCATAAGTGCACTATCAATATAAACCTTCCCTCACAATTAGGGCTTCATAGACCATTTCTGAAGAAGGAGTAGGAAGACTATAACATCTAGAGAGTAGAAAGGAGTGCTATGAGCTGCTGTCTTCCAGACATGACACAGCACACATAAACTCAGAGTAATTGTGGTTGCCTGCACCAGACCTGCACAACATCAAGTCAGTCAACACTACAGCATGAAGGGGGAGGGGCTCAACAGCCTCTACCTTTGTAGAGCTAGGGACAGTTGATGCTCCTGGGGGAAAGGGAGTCAATTTTCTTTAAGGGAGTGGCCTCTGGTAGCTCAACCACTATGTTCCATTGTGTGGCCCCACACCCATCTGTATAGAGACAGCATAAATAACTTAAAAGAAGATACAAAGTTTTGGGGGTTGCAGGGGCAGGGAGTTGATCTGGGAGTGAGTGGTGAACATGATCAAAGTAACATTCTATGCATGTATAGGGATTCTCAAAAAATAAGAAATATTGAGGAGGGGCTACGAAGTCTCCATTCTTAGCTAAGAAACTATTGGCAGTTGATTGCTGCTGGTAGACTGACAGTTGTTTTCCTTAACAAGAGGCAGGTGGCCACTGTTATGTTGAGTATGCACCAGTGGATGATACCACACCCATGTGCAGCTGGGTAAGACTAACTAGACTAAGAGAGTCATTAGAAACAAAATAAAAGAAAATGAACAAAATGAAAACGGGAGGGAGGCAGGGTACAGAGGGGAGTTGGAGGAAGGTAATGGTGGATGAACATGATCAAAGTATATTTTATAAATGTATGACATTTTCAACGAACAAAAAACTGTTATAAAAATGATTTTTCTAAAGGCAGTAAAACATGTCAAATCATAGTTGTAAAAACTCAAAACAACACAAAATAGGAAACACATATCTACATATATCATGTTCCACCAATTAATTTGATGTTAAATTATCAAAGAATCAAAAATATTTCTCCTGAATGCTTGCTTTCTTGACTGAGTTTCTTATGGAGTTAATTATAGATTATCATATTTAATGAATCCTTTTAAAAGACATGCATGCAACTGTAGGAAGCATAATGCAAATTGGGTTTGATGAAGGATAAATGTAAGGATAATGAGTTTTGTGTCATCTAAATGATGTGCACCACTGAAATTTTAATTACAATGTAGGACAAAGAAAGAAGCTTTATAATGGGAGCAGATGCAGAAATGCACAGCCAAACATTAGGTGGAAAGGTAGCCCACATTGAAGATCTCCACCAGTCCCTCCCTTTGGAGCTCAAGGAACCTGTGGAAGAGGGGAGGAAGAACTGTAGAAGCCAGAAGCATTGAAAACACCAGAAGAACTTGGCCCACATACATCAACTAAGCAGGACTCAGTGGGGCTCACAGAGACTGAAGCAACAATCATGGACCCTGTATGGGTCTGAGCTAGGTCTTCTGCATATATGTTACAGTTTTGTAGCATGCTGATTTTGTGGGATTCCTAACAGTGGTTGTGGGGGTTTCTTTGACTCTTTTGCCTGCTCTTGGGATCCTACTGTGTTGCCACTCCCAGCCTTGATATGAGTACATAGTCTTATTGAACCTTGCTATGCCATGTTCAGTGGATGTCCCTGGGAGGTCTGCTCTTTCCTGAAGGGAAACAGAGGAGGAATGGATCTGGGGAAGAAGGGAGGTGAGTGATATTGGGAGACAGTTGAGGAAGGGGAAACTGCAGCTGGGATATATTAAAAACAATGAATAAATAAATCTTTAAAAAGATGTTTTAATAATGAAATGAGGATAAGGCTAAGTAAAATCATAAACATTAGCCCATCAAGAATGGCCTTCTGATTGCCAAAGTGGCTGTACAAGTTTGCACGCCCACCAGCAGTGGAGGAGTGTTCCCCTTATTCCACATCCTCTCCAACATAGGCTGTCATTAGCATTTTTGACTTGGCCATTCTAACAGGTGTTAAGATGGTATCTCAGAGTCATTTTGATTTGCATTTCCCTGATAGTCAAGGATGTTGAACACTTCTTTAAGTTTATCTCGGCCATTTGAAATTCTTCTGTTGAGAATTCTCTGTTTAAATTGTACCCCATTTTTTAAATGTGATTATTTGGTATTTTGATGTCTAGTTTCTTGAGTTCTTTATATATTTTGGAGATCAGCCCTCTAGTCAGATGTGGAGTTGGTAAAGATCTTTTCCCATTCTGTAGGCTGTCATTTTGTCTTATTGACAGTGTCCTTTGCCTTACAGAAGTCTTTCAGTTTCAGGAGGTCCCATCAGGACCTGTCCCTGATGCATGAGCTGGCTCTTTGGAACCTATTCTCTATGGAGGGATGCCTTGTTCAGCCTTGATACAGGGGGAAGGAGCTTGGCCCTGCCACAACTTGATATGCCATGCTTTGTGGATTCCCAAGGGAGACAGACCTTACCTCATCCAAATGGAGAGGGAGGAAGAGTGGATGCAGGGGGTAGGAGAGGTGGGGGAGGAAACAGGAGGAGAGGAGGGAGAGGAAACTGTAGTTAGTATGCAAAATAAAATAAAGAAAAAAATTTAAAAAAGAATGGCCTTCAAAGGGCTAGAGATGTCTCCGTGGTTAAGAGCACACACTACTCTTGTAGAGAACCCAAAACTCAATACCTAGTATCTATATTTGATGGCTCACAATTGTCTGTTACTCCAGCAACCAAGGGATTCAATCTTGTGGTTACTACAAACACTGTACTTACGTTCTCATACGCCCACACAGACATATTTAAAATTCAAAGTAAAAATTTTAGAGGCACGCCCTACAAATTTTGACCTGGTAGTCCAGGTCCATAATCCTTACTGCTCTAGAGGCTAAGGCAGAAGATAGGACATTTGAGGCCTGCCTGGAACACAGAGCAAGTTCCATACCAGCCCAGACAAATGTGTGAGCTCATATATCAAAATAAAAAAGTTGAAAGAGGTCTGGGGATATGGTTCTTTGGGGGAACAATCACTGAGCATGCATGGGGTCCTAGTTTTAGTCCCTAGTAACACACACACACACACACACACACACACACATACACACACACACACACCACACACCACACACACACACACACACACACACACACACACACACACACACACATGCACAGCCTTCAAATGTGCCACAAATTATAGCTATTACTTACAAATCATTATAATTAATTCCACCAAATATTTATTGGTTTCTTTAAATAGCTAATTGAAATAAATTTTTGCTAAACATGATAGAATAGAAGAGAAAAATGAAAGGCATCATTATTGGTTAAGCTCTCACTAAATACTATGCATAAACAGTCCACTTATATTCCTTATAATAGTTAATTATGACAATCACATGAAGTGGCTATTATTCATCCTCACATTTCATAGTGCAGAGAACCAAACACAGAACCCCATACATGCTAAATATATGTTATTCCACTGATTCTATATCCCCAGAATATAATTTTCCATGTTTTAAAGATTAGTATCTGAGGAAAGAATTAAGTAATTTGTCCCTGTTAATGCAACTTTGAATTGACAGAAGTAGGGTAAAAATTCTAGGCCTATTATGTTTCAAAAACAATGTTATATGGTAGAGGATGGAATATGGGGAGAGACAACTAACACTAAAAGACTTTTTAAAAGTCATGAGAATACCTACTACTATAAAGCTTCCTAAAATATACATATATATGAAAGGAATTTAAATGGAGTCACCAAACACTAGGGAGACAATGCCCCAACTAGATAGCTTATGCCACGAAATAAAACCTACAGTGTCAGGAATGGGTTACATCTTGTTGTGTCACAAGCCAAATGGGGGTTACCAGATCCCTCCAAATCACAGGTTATTGTCAATGCTATGGATTACTCTCCACAACCAGAGAGTAAGGCCTTATTGCAAAATACACCCCTTACATATGTCATTGAACATGGAGAAATCAAGCTGGTGCTAAACTAGAAGCTTCTTTCCTACTGACTAATGTTTATGGTGCTGGAATGATATCAAGGAAGAAAAGTAATCATCAATATTACCAAGCTACAAACTCTATGACCAACAATAGAGACCTGCTTGTAAGATACACTGGTGCAGTGGTGGCAAAAATGTTATGGGAATAACCAACTACTTTTCTATTGTATTTAAGGGCCATTCCATGTGATGCAGCCCATACCTCACAGTACTAAAATTAGCAAGAACTTGAGACTGTATAGGTCATGGGCCCTAGGGATAAACCTACTATTATTCTGCTAAAGGAACATAGCAATAAAACAACTCTTAATTACATAATGCCATACCCATAGATAAGTACATTTCTCAATTCTCATCAGAGAAGCTTCATCTAACAGGAGATGGTAATTAACAGAGACACACAACTTGGTATTGTGGAGGGAGAGAAAGAGGAAGGAGAGGGAGAAGGGGAAGAGGGAAGGGGGAGAGGGCAGAGAAGAGGAAGATGGGGAAGAGGGGGAAGGAGAGGGGGTAGAGGAAGAGGGATTTTGTAGAACTCATTCCTAAATAGAAAGTCTTTATCAAACCACTCCCCTTAAGGCTAATGGACCTGTATGGACGACAGGACAGAAAGAATATAAAAGTCAGAGGTGATGGATAACTCCAAGGAAACAGCATCTTCTAGACACAATAAGACTAAAACACATTTGAACTCATAGAGACCATGGAAACAAACAAGACCTGTTCAGGTTCAAATCAAACAAAACCCCAGCACTGAGAAGGGGAAGTGGACACAAAGTCCCACCCCAAACCAAGAAGCCATTTGCAATTGATATCTACTGGGAAAGGATAAATCATTTTTTTTTCCAATTGAGTATCACTGTACAGTATACCAACAAAACTCCAAGTGAGGTTCCATGCTCTTGAGGAGCTGGCCAACAAAAAACAGATTCCATGGTTTGTTTGGTTTTGGGGGGCGGGTTGTTTCATCTTGTTTTATAATTGCCCTATATTCTTTTGTCTTGATTTTAAGTTTCTGTTTTGTTTTTGGTTTGTTTATTTTTGAGAAAAAGTGGGAGGGGGAGAGGAAGGGATGGATGGATGGATGGATGGAGGGAGGGAGAGAAAGATGGAGAAAGTAAAAAGGAGAGAAGAGAAAAAAGAGTGGAAGGGAGAGGTGGAGAGGGGAAGAGGAGGAGAATGAGAGGGAGAGGGAGAGAAGGAGGAAGAGGGGGAGGGGAGAGGGAGAGGAAGAGGGAGAAGGAAGGAGAGGGGGAGAGCATGCACAAATTAATGTGAAGTTAGGTGGGTGGGGAAGACAGAGTAGTTGGGGAAGAGAAAAGAATATGATCAAAAGACATTGTATGAAAATTTTAAATAAATGGAAGAAAATACAATACTGTTTGCATAATTCCAAATGACCTTTCAGCAAGTTTGCTATACTGTCATAATCTCAGAATACAGGTGAAGATGTATGGTATCTACAGGAACTGAAATAAAGTCTAGTGGGTGCCTATCATATAATAAGTATCATTTTATGGAGAATAATGATATAATTTTTACTTATCCATTTTCCCTGCATCTTCTATTACGATATATTATGATTTAAAAGCCTATCATTCTTGTTTCTGTATAATGCTGAAGGTGAAATCCAGGGCTGAATATATGGCAGGCAAGTGGTAGATAAGTAATTGTCTTTCAGTTCTACTGTGATCTCTTAATTTTCAAGAGATTGTTTTCCATACTGATACTGGCATTTATGAATACAGTGTACAATCTTACCTGTGCCCATTAGGATTGATTTATATCAAATGTGATATAATTTATTATCATGGAAACTGCCCCCATAATTTATATGGAAGGCTAATGTAAATAGCATAAAGAGATTTTAATGCTAATTTGGCCAGAATTTAAGAAACAAAAACTATGCAAGATAATCTGCATTTTCCATCTAGCTAAGAGTAATACATTTTATACTTTACCATAATTAAAAACAGTTAAAATTTTAAAATATTTTCTTTATTCTTGAGAATTTCATACAAATATAAAATTAAACATGGTCATATTCACCACCACGCTAATTCATACCTTTTTTCATAATCCACTAAGTATAGTTAACAATGCCCATATGCTGATCTGTGTGGGGCAATTCACTGGAGCTTCATGGACCCACCAGGAGCTACATCCTTAAAGAACACTAATCTTTCTTTCATTAATGGTCATCAGCTGTCAGTAGCTACTCAGCTAGAGACTGACCCTCCCAGTACCAAGCCTGTCTTGTACAGGTCTTGTGCAGGTTGTGGGTTAATAAGTACAATAGCTATATTATGTTCAGAGGCCAGCCTTTCAAACCACAGTTCCCCATCCTCCAGCTCTGACATTCTTTGCATCTCTTCTTTCATGTTCCCTGAGCTACAGGTGTCCAGATTTACAAATGGGATTTCATGAAACAAGAATAGTTAAGCTTTACAAATAAAGGTAGCAAAATACTTAGCTTAATTTATATACTGTAAATTTAATCTTTGTGTATTTGTTCTCATCTCTTAGCAAATGTATTTAACAAAATAACAAAAGCATACTAAATAATCTTAGTCTTAAAAAGCTCACATCTATAAACAAATCAAGTAACTTTAAATATTATAAGCTTATAACCGAAAAAGTACCTAAAACCTAAAAGCCTCTTAGGTTTCTTAGGTTGCAAACATAGCTGTATAAAGTAAGCTAATACAAAGGAATTCCACTGAAAAGCAAAAGGGCTGTAGGGAATATAATTAATGGAGGGAATTACTTGAAATAAAGGAGACTGAAGGTTACTGAGAAGCATCAAAAGGAAATATTACAATGTTTTAATTTAAATTACAGAGCTGCTTTGTATTTATTTTAGTAAGATGAAAATAGTTATTCTGTAAACTTTATACATAAATTCTCTAAGATTTTAAAGAACATCCAAATATTTCTTTGAAATTATTTATATAGGTTTCACATAAACTGGAGTATATAATTGATTTTAATTACCTCCTCTTGGAAACCCAGAGTAGTGAACCATATAGCATCTTCCTCAATTTCATATAAGAAAGACTATTACTCCTCATAGCTGCTTCCATGATATTTCTTTATATACTGATTCCATTCTTAAAAATTACCTTCATGTTTTGATAAGAATAATTCTACATCACTCTTCGAAATTTAGATAGGTTTTGAAAAATCATACCTTGTGGAAACTAAGTTAGAAATGCTTAAAAAACTTTGGAGCTGGAGAGATGGCTCAGTTGTTAAGAGGACTGGGTAGCCTTTCAGAGGACCCAACTTCAATTCCCAGCACCTATAAGGTGGCTTTTACAACCGTCTGTAACTTTAGTTACAGATTATCCTCTTCTGGCCTTCATAAACACCATGAATTCAGGTGGTACACAGGCATACATGTATCCATATGGAAAAAACCATAAATGTAAGATAAAAATAAAAACAAGTTTACTTTTTATAATGCTCCAGGAGCTAAAGTAATGCCTCTGATCCTCTTGCAGAGGACATGAATTTGGTTCCCAGCACCCACATGGAGGCTAACAACTCTTACTCAGGTTGCAAATGATTCACTGCCGTCTTCTGACCTCTGTGGGTTCTGCATGGAAGTGGTGCACAAGCATACATACAGGTAAACCACATAACACACATAAACTAAAATAAGTAAAACTTTTTATTTTATTTTTAATTTTTTTGAATTATTTATTTATTATGTATACAGTGTTCTGCCTGCATGTATGCCTGCAGGCCAGAAGAGGGTATCAGATCTCATTATAGATGGTTGTGAGCCACCATGTGGTTGCTGGGAATTGTACTTAGGACCTCTGGAAGAACAGCCAGTGCTCTTAACTGCTAAGCCATCTCTCCAGCTCCCCAGTAAATCTTTTTAAAAAGCTCAAAAATTTTGGTGCATGAGGAAATGAATAAATTCTAGAAATTAAACTGAATATTTTAATTAAAATCAATTTCCTTCAGATTATGTATCTTGTGAAGAATAAACAACTTCCTGAGAAGTCTTCCTTTAAAATTAATAAGCACTAATTGCAAGTGCAATTGTATTATAGCCACATAATCTTATTAAAGTTTCTTAGTTTCTTCACACTCTCATATTCCCAGATGATTGCCTATACTGTCTCTCTTTTCTTGAACCCTCAATACCTTTCCTCTAGTCCTCACTCTTGAACACCTTGTTTCCCACCTTAGTGAGAAAACAGAGATATTCTATAAGTAACTTGAACTTATTTATATTCCTTTGTATCTGTGGCTATATAGGCTTACATCTCCTCTTCTACTATTAATGACTTAATTATCCACATTCATGCAAAAGCAAATCCCTTCCCCTGGGTATCATGATCTATTCTCTCAAACACACAAGATACTGTATCAGTAATCCCTCCCCTCATCTCCATATGATTATACTAGATCCTTTTCATTAACGCAGTATTTCATATTATTGCTTTCAGATTAAACAGTTCTTTTGATTTAATTTCACTATTTAGTTCAACTTTTCTTATTTCTTTATAGGAATTCTTCTTATAATCTATGCTTATCTCCATTTTATTTCAACTTTATTAATATGTACTCATATGACCTCTACCTTGTTAAATAAAACAATCATTATTCAATCCTCACTTTACTGACATATTTACAGCATTTCACACATATGACCAGTACTCCTTTCAGACACTGCACTTCTTTTATTTTCTAGGATGCACAGTTTTACTGGTTTTTCCTTTACCTTTCTGGCCATTCTTTTATCTTTTGATTGCTTTTGCTTTCCTACATTTTGAGTAAGCTCAAATCTAGGGTTTTTATTTTATGCTTATATACCGTTTGAGTGCTAATTAGTTTTATAGCTTAATATGTTTCTTGAATTTGATGTTTTCAAAACTGAGTTCCTAAGCAACTGAGATATTGCTGTCCCTAAGCATATCTCCATGGAGGTTTCATACATCTTAGTTAACCATGTCATCATGGACTCTGACTTTATTTCACACCTAAATATAAGCCATCAAAATGAATTGTTTATTTCTGCCATTAATATATATATAACCAGATACCAAGTCATTTCTTGTCAACCCATCACTTTCACTTTAATCCAAGCTATCATATCTTGCACATATTACTGCAAGTTTCCTAGCTAGTTTCCATGTACTTGCCTTTAACTCTCAGCAATATTATCAGTAAAGAACCTAGAGTAATCCTTTCAAATTTGGAAGAATGAATCCTCTAGAGAAGATCCCCAGTATACTAAGTCAAATAAAATGCAAATAAAAATAAGCTTGATTATGACCTACAAGGGCCTACATGACTTGGCTCTCTTACTATTTGTCTAATGTGTTTCAATTTTTCTTTCCTTATTTACTCCAAATGCACTGACCTTCTTTGTGTTCCCTAAACATGCTTAGCACACTAAAACTGAGATTGATCTGGTTTAGAATGTGGTCCGACCATGAATTTCTCATTTTCCTCAGGTCTTAATTTATAAGTTAACTTTTCAGTAAGGCCTACCATAATAGGCACCCTATATAAAACTATGTTCCTTTTCCCATGTCTCACTCACATTGTTTACCTTTCATTTACTTTTTACCCCTAGCATGGTCCATATTTTAAAATTCTCAAATTTTTGTATTTTTCCTATTGCCTTTTACCACAATAAAGGTGGTGTTTCTATTCAATAATAATGCTAAACAAATAAAATAATGATCTACACAGAGTATTCAACAAATTGACTATATATATATATGAAGTTCCTATTGCTTAGGCACTTTGTCTGGCCCCCAAGATTCAAAAATGCATGAAAACACGTAACTTACCACAGGGACTTCATGTTCTAGTAGAGGGTACACACTTAAAGTAAGATTTCCAGTTATTTTTATTTTGTTTATTAATATCCACACATCTTTGATTATAAAAATGAATATTCCCAATGTCCCTTATTAACAGGGGTATTGTCTTATTCATTTTTGTAATAATTATACAGGTAATAGTAAACTGGTAATATGTGGTAAGCAGTAAACAAGTGAATTATATAATACAGTAATAATAAAATGTAATAAATGTTATATATATAAACTAAAATGTTACAAAGAGAAATTTGACTATAACAGAATATAGGGTGGATTATATCAAATAGCCCTTTACATTAGAGCCTTATAAATACATTCTGAAAATTCTAATAATAGTACCTTCCTAATAGTTTTGATTAAATAAATGCTTGGCATGGAGTTTGACATTTTACCATTCATTAAATACAGGTAATACAGGGAAACATATGCTTGAAACAAGATAAGATTTCAACATTTAAAAGTAACATACTGGGTATTCACCAATCTGATTACCAGGGAAGGGCAGTTCAGGCACCCTCTCCACTATTGCTAATAGTCTATGCTGGGGTCGTCCTTGTGGATTCCTGGGAACTTCCCTTGCACCAGGTTTCTCCCTATCCCCATGGTGTCTGCTTCTATTATAATACTGTTTTACTGCTCACCCACTCTGTCCCTGTTCCAGCTCAATCATCCTGTTCCCTTATGTTCTCATCCCCCATCCCCTACCCTCTATTGCCCATCTTGTCCCCAATTTACTCAGGAGAGAGCCTTCATCCAGTAACTGATGGATGCAGATGCAGAGATCCACAGCTTAAGCACCAGGCCGAGCTCCAGGAGTCCGGTTGAAGAGAGGGAAGAGGAATTCTATGAGCAAGGGACATCAAGATCATGGTGGGGAAATCTACAGAGACAACCGAACCAAGCTAGTGGGAACTCATGAACTTTAGACCCACAGCTGTGGAGCTTAATATATTTGGGAAAATAATGAAGTTTGAATAATAAATAAATGGAAGACATTTAAGAAGAGAAACAATACACATTTTCAACGTTTTGGATGTGGTGCATGTGTTTATGTGTATGCATGTGGAGGCCAGGGGTTGAGTTTGTATGTGGATTATTACATTTTTTATTTGTGTATGTGTGTGTGCACATGTGATCATGTGCCTTGGGACACATGAAGTGGAAGTCAGAGGACAACTTACAAGAGTTGGTTTTCTTTCCTTCCACCTTGTAGGTCCTGGGGATCCTACTGAGGTCCTCAGGTTTGGTAGCAAGCGCCTTTACTAAGTGAGTGTGGATTTTTCCAGGGTATTTTGTTTTGTTTTACATGGCTATACACTTCTGTGCTGGCTAATTTTTATGCCAGCTTGACATAGGCTAGTGTCATCTGGGAGAGTGGAAGCTCAATTGAGAAATTGCTCTTACCAAACTGACCTTTGTGCAAGACTATGGGGCATTTTTTTGATTAATAATTGATCTGGGTGGGCCCATCCTACAGAGGGCGGTGCCACCACTACATGGACGGTCCACAATGTTATGAGAAAGGAGGTCAAGGAAGCCATGAGGAGCAAACCAGTAAACGTCTTCCTCCATGGCTTCTGCTTAAGTCCCTGCCTCCAGATTCCTGTGTGCTGGACTGTAATCTGATGGCCACATCAAATGTAAACAACATAAATATGAACATCTACTTTTATTATATATTAAGGAAAAAGACTTATCTTGTATTTAATCAAACATTTTCTAATAAAAATACTGAAATTATCCTGTGTGAAAAAGCTGCTGTATTGATTGAGATGTAAAATAAAATCCTATACCAACCAAATAAATGATAATCCATATAGCTAAGATTTAAGCATGACTTAAGGAAGCATTCTTGTCCTTAGATTTTTCTCAGGTTGTACAGTGTAACATATCAAAATGATGATGTTGATGATGATGCTGGTAACAGCACTGTGACATCATCTGTGTTTGTGTGTGTGTGTGTGTGTGTGTGTGTGTGTGTGTGTCTGCATGCGTGCGTGCGTGCGTGCATGCATGTGTGTGTGTGAGCATGTGCATACATATCTATGGTGTGTGGGTACAGAGTCACATATGCATGGGATGTGTAGTCATGTCCAAGAATACCAGAAGTCAAACTTTGGTGTAATTCCTCAGGATCCAGGTAAAGTTAACAATAAAATATCCTCCCAAATGATACTGAAGTGTGAATGACGTAAAAAATATTGTGAAATTGGCTTGCTCTAGAAGTTCCCAGGTTATTGCATACTTTAGTCAATGGTGAGAACCACTATTCTATCTCTAGGATCATCCCTTCCTAGACCAATGATTTTTGAGAAAAACTGACCATTCATTTTCTTCATAAAACATACTATAACACATGCAATCAAACTAAAAATAAAACATATATTATTAAAAAAATTCTGTGAATTGAAGTCAAATGTTCTTTATAGTAGGAATCAATATAGTCTAGATCTTCCTTAAGCAACCAAACGCTGACAAAACAAGTTGAATTACTATGTGGTATATTATAAAATGTTTATCTACTCAAGTTTCTTTAGTTATTTCTCCTGTGAACTTAAATTAAATTTAACTGTTTTCTCTACATTTGTTAAAGTGAAATATATGAACTGAAAATGAGGCAAAACTTACACCTGGCAATGATATAAATCCAATTTAAAAACAGCAGAAATGAAACAAGCAATAAAGTGCTAAAACAATATATGAATAACTCATGGAGTATGTAGAATAAGGTGATGTTCATAAGGGAATATTCCCTAGAAAATGGGAATTTTGAGGTGATGCTTTAGGAAGCACATGGTACAAAACAAATGAGAGGAAGGGACAAGAGCAAACAGAAGTCCTGTTAAAGTGGGTTGTACAGAGAGCAAGAGGAGTTTAAACAAGAAATGTCGAGTTAACAAGGCATTTTATTCCAGTTTCTAGTACATGCTACTTACCTGGCCTTAAAAGACTTGTTCGGAATTTATCTAAGTAAGATGAAGTTTATAAAATGTAGACAGTATTACCTCCATTTCTAGGGTTGTTCTGAAGATATATGATTTTATGTAAGTTTCTTGGACAGTCCCTCAAATATATAAGTGTTTTATAAGTTATTAGCTGTTTTACATGTACACATTTAAGAAGACATGCATATATGTAAAACCTATGCAACATTTCCACTTTGTGTCAGAAAATAAGGTTCCAACTGGCAAGATGACTTAAAATAAAATAGCTAGGGGAGATTATGCAGTAGTAAACTTTGACTAAAACCATTGGGATACATTCTCAAAATTTATTTGGTGTGAGTTTGGATATAATTCCCTGGAGAAAAACAAACTGATGCAGAAAATGTTTTATGGTATTTAGAGATGAAAATAAGCCGGGCGGTGGTGGCGCACACCTTTAATCCCAGCACTCGGGAGGCAGAGCCAGGTGGATCTCTGTGAGTTCGAGGCCAGCCTGGTCTACAGAGCGAGATCCAAGACAGGCGCAAAGCTACACAGAGAAACCCTGTCTCAAAAAAACAAAAAAATAAAACTAAAAAATATTAGAAATGAAGATAATATAATTGCAGAGAAAATCAAGCAATCTAACTAAATCAAATGTGAAACAAACTATGTAATTGACAATTTCCTACTTCTGATGAACATTCATTCTGTGTCTTTGGAGATCTAAGCTATTTCTTTTACACATATTTGTGATCCTTGGAACATTTTGGTACCCTGTCCCTGACAGAGTTGTGCATTATATTCTTGACATATCCCTAGTTGTCTATTGTAATTATTTATCATGATCTATGATCACCCGCTGTTACTCAAGAGAATAAATATGCAAAGTTAGAGATGATTCAAAGTAATCAATAATTCCCTCCAAACTGTTTAATCTTAATATGCATTACAGAGTTTTGAAGAAAATTCATGTTTGTATGTATTTTTCTGAGTAGGAGAAAGAGTAATATTAAATTATATACTTTGAATGTACATATATTGGCTATTCAGAAAAACAAAACAACAACAAGAAGAAAAACCTACATAATAATATGATGACAGAAGGGAAAAGCTGAAATTCCAGAAAGGATTTTATTCACAATACAGCAAGAAGAGAACATCAAAACTAACATAATATTTAGCTAACTACAAAACACATGTTGAAAATACATGTGTACCTAATATGTATTCCATTCCATTTGAAACAAATGTTTGGCCAAAAAATCGACTTGACAGGAATAACTGAGAGGAGAAAATGCCCAAAGGATAAATTTTAGCCACCCGTTTGAATAAGTGACACTCTGACTCTACCTAGTCTTAGAAAATAAATGTGTTTACAATCATGATAGAGAAAAGTTAGCAATATTTTAAAGATATAAAAAACGCTTTGGTGCTTCATTGACCTTATAAATGGACATTACCATTACAAAAGTTTAGAACTCGGTGTCTAAATTCTTTCAAGGGAGGAAAATTAAAATCAGAAGAAATATACAATTAGATCATAAACTTTAATCATTTACAAGTAGTAAAATATTAAACTATCTCAAAGATTTATCATATACTCCTTCAAAAGAACCAGGCTTTAAATTACCCATCTAGTCCACTAGTGTGAACATATTATGTTAGTCAATTTATCATTAGAGACATAAAAAAATCTCTACCAAATAGCATGTGAACACCACATGGCACCTGATGTTTATTGACTTATTCAATACAATCAGGTATTCAGTTTCACTTGAAATAAGAGGAAATACAAAATTAAACAGACTAAATTTTTATAATTCTACATAATACAAAGTTGAAATTATATATATTTTTATGTTTCTGACTTTGGTTTGGAAATGCCATGTTTGAATAACCATACAATTTTCAGTAAAAAGTAGTATGAGTTTTATTAACATTACAGAAATACTTTTTTCCAAGGGAATTTCTTGTTTAGGAATGAACACAGAAAGTGATTAGGGAAAGCAAGTAGAAAGGTATCTGAATTAAACTGACTGAAAATATACAGGAACCAAATATACAAAATACCTGTGAACACTGTACTGAAGTTATAGTTTCTTCATTATGAAATATATATTTGATAGTTTAAAACAAAAAGGGTTCATGAAAGAGGTAAATTTTCATGACTCATACAAGGTGCAACCACCAACTTTTTGAGTATAAGATATTCTCATAAATAACAAATGATTCACTGTCTCTTAAATGACAAAAGTCATGATCACCGTCGGCAGGTTAGTTGTAATTTAGCAATAATGTTAATTTAATAAAAGCTCTAGGTAATGCACTTTCCAAATATATTTTTGTATATGTCATTTTACTTAAGAGTAAATTTTTGTGACAAAAGCATATTGATCTGTAACAAAGGTTCACAGTTCTTAATTCCTTAGTGGAAAAGGAAGTAAATGCTTACAGCTTGGTAATTATTTCATTGTGCATGAATTTAGTAAAGATAAACCTATTTATTGCAATAATAAATAATTCTGAAGTACCTGATCGATTCCAAGCATAATGACAGCTTCCCCCCCTGATGATAAAAGATGAAAATATTTCCCACTTTCATATACTTCAGTATAGTAGGAAACCTAACATAAGAAACATTATAATATGCCAGTACAAGGAATGATAGATTTAAACAAAGAAATTATTTTTAAAAAGTGGGCAAGAAACTGTTTCTATCATTGTCATCAGATTCAAATCCTAAATGAAGAACAAGAATTCTTAGAGTTTAAAAAATTTTGGGATTGAAAACTGAGTAAAAGTCTGAGGCTAAGAGACAGAGATAATAAACAGCACTATATGAAATTTGAGGCAAACTTCTAGCTTGGCGCTATAATATATTATATTTAAACATGGGAAAATGACACAGGAAGAAGTTAAATCATACTTTTTCAATCATATGTGATGATGTTAACAATACTGAATCTTATATTGCTAATGTTGAGGAACCATAACAAGTTAAAACACTGATGAATGTTTTAACAGACTTCTGTTTTAACAGACTTCTGTTTTGGACAGCTCTTTCTGGCACATGTCCTATAGATGAGTTGGAAGCAGATAAGGAAACATATAAAATATTTTTGATAAAATTATGACTAAGTGATTAAATGAATCAGTGAGAGGATAAACTGAAATAGTTAGGGGAGGAACAGAAAGCAATAGATCTAAGAAATAATATCAAATCAACAGGACCCAGTGACTGGCTAACTGTGAAATAAAATATAAAAAAGTAGTAAAAGATAGGTGCAAGTAATGGAATGGAATCTACTGTCTCCCGAAGACTGAAACACAAAGTAAGAAAGAATTCTTTAGGAAAGGAAACTGATATGCTTAATTTTTGAGATGTTGAAGTGTTTGGTGGGACAGAGTAGAGTTATACAATAAAGCATGAAGCTCAAGAGAGAGAACTGTGGGATGCACATACACACAGCAGGAAGTTCAAAGGGACAAAAATTCAACCTAAGACAGTCTTCATCAAATCTACATCTGGAGGGTAGAGAAGAGAAGGGGAGTCTGGAATGCACAGAAAAAGGTACAATCAGACACACGGAAACAGAGTCAAGTTGTTTATTTAAGAAGGCTATGAAGTCAAAGTTTTAAAGAAGAAATTTGAGGTATGAAGCTTTGTCTTACAGCATGAGAAATGAAAACAAAGATCACATTAGTCCCAGTATTTATTTAATGGTGTTAAACAGCAATACAGTGTTTGTGGATGGGATGAGTCAGATTTCAGAGTGCCATAAGTTGCAGCATTCACCAAAGATTTGAGTGCCTTCAACGTGCCGAGCATGATGCTATTTACTGGGCTACTGTCCAGCATTAATATAGTAGACAAAATATCCATGAGTTCCTAAATATGTGAATGGATGTATATTATACCAATTCTATGGAAAATGAAGAATAATAGTTCTGCCAGCCTGGTCTACAGAGTGAGCTCCAGGAAAGGCACAAAGCTACACAGAGAAACCCTGTCTCGGAAAAAAACAAACAAACAAACAAACAAAAACAGAATAATAGTTCCAAAGATAATTATTTTTTTAAATTATGGAAACAGTTTGAGAACAATTTTAAAGTTGGAGTGAAAATTTTTATGATAGGTTATAGTCTAAACAACGAATACAGTCACTCAAATAATCTATAGATATACATATTGTCATAACTTTAAATTGGCTGAGGTCAGAAAATACTGAAAGTAGTGTACCTTTTTTAACTTTCCATATGCTTTACCCATTTTTAGAAACATCAAGAAGAAATGGATTTAAATTGAAATTGTATTACATCAAACAAACAAACCAAATATCTAAAGGAGATTAAAATCAGGTAATGACTAAAAATGAAAAGCTACAGACCACAGAATTCTACTTTGTTCACATGCAAGATTTATTACCACATACTGTACAACTATGAAAATTACCTAAACAATGGATTAAATTATAGCATATAGCTGTGATTTCCTTGAGGTATGAGTTTTTAGCTACTTTTGTTAAAATTAATATATGACAGTACCATAATGTGTAATTTGAAATGGGACTTGTTCAACTGAAGAAACCAAATGTGATCTTACCCTCTAAATTATCTTATGATGGTATTTGTTATACACTCACAAAATTGAGTGTAGTCCATTTGATGTGGTTCATTTGACTTTTTAAACTGATAAGACATCAGCAGCAGTTTATATCTATAAATTTCATAATTCTTATATTTATTGTACTAATTTTATGTTCTCACATCACATTTTTCTCATTATCTTTTATTAGGAAATATTCTATGTTTGCATTATAGTAAATGTCAAGAAAATATTTCTCATTTCATACCTATTTTTTATTTCCACTATTTGGAATATAGGCTTTCCTGGATTTTTCTTTTCAAAAGTTTATTTATAGACACACACACACACACACACACACACACACACACACACACACAAACATGAGTGCCACAGTTTCAATGTGGAGGTTGAAAACAACTTGAGAAAGCCTTGTTAATTCATGTGGGTTCTGGAAATTGAAATCAGGTCATCAGGTTTAGTGGCAAACACATTTTCCTGCTAAGGAATCTCAATGGCCTGTTTTTTCTTTACATCAGTTTCTGATAAATAAATGCATGCATATTCTTACAAATTTTAGGTTATTTCTGTAAGAACTATGGCATTCATTTTATTCCTTCTAAATGGAGGTCTTGTATTTTTTCAATTTTACTTTTCTTTTAGTCTATGATCTTGAAACTTTGATGGTCTTTTGTTTTGACTCTCATCCTTTTCTTTGTGAATTTGAGTAAAGGCTCGCCAGTATTTCTGAATATTTCTTTTCTCTCTCTTTTTTCAAGCATGAAGATAATATTATTAGAGTTTAAAAGAAAGACCCCAGAGCAGACAATGTGTAAATCACAGCTTCTTCCTGGAGGAGGAGAATAGAGAAGAGAAGGGGAAACATCATGTCCTTTGAGCTAAGTCAGCATGGAGGTCAGATAAATGGTAGAGGCAGAAAGAAGACAAGGAAAAGCTTTTGTTCTCTCACTGTCATTTTAGTAGAAGGTGGATTATTTTATTTCAGTTTAAAATTTTTACACCATTTGATTTCTCTAGTAAACAACTGTCAATTTCTTGCTACTTTGAAATAGTCATGGGCAACTATAATTGTCACAAAATATGAAGAAAATACTAATTTGATTTTTTTAATTAAGAGTAATCCTATTTTATTGGGTTCTTCATTGCCTTCTTAGCCTTGATTGCCATTGACCAAACAAAATTCACAATAAGAGATAACTATGACTCAGCTAGTGGGTTTTTGTCAACTTGACCCAAACCTAAACATGTCTGGGAAGAGGAACCTCAATTGAGAAAATGCCTCTATCAGAGCACCTGGAGGCAAGACTGTGGAGCATTTTCTTGATGAATGACTCATTCTGGAATGCCCAGCTCACTGTGGGTGGTGCCACCACTGGGCTGAAGGTCCTAGAGTGTATAAGAAAGCAAAAAAGCAAGCCAGAAAGCACAGTTCCTTTCTCGCTCTTCTCCAGTTCCTGCCTTGAGTTCCTGCCTGACTTTCCACAGTGACAGACTATGACATGGAAATGTAAGTAAAATAAACCTTCCCCTCTTGAAGTTGCTTTTGGTCAGCATGTTTATCACAACAGTGGAAACCCAAACCATGAGAGAAACTGGTACCAGGTTCATGGGATACTGCTGTTACAGACCTGACCATGTTTCTGGATAGGATTATGGAAGGACTCTGGAAAAGCCATTGAATGCTCAAACCTTTTTTAAAATTCTTTTTAAAAGTTACTTTATTTTTTAGATTATAATATAATTATATCATTTCTCCTTTCCATTTTCTCCCTCCAAACCCCCCAATATGGGGGGGGATAAAAATCAATCTCAGTGGGCTATTTTGGGAGCTTGGAAGATTAAATGCTGAAAGTGGTGCAGACAATGGAGACCTGGCTTAAAACACTTCAGATGGAAGCAAAGACTCTACTAGGTCATTTATGTGACATTTTGAATTAAGAATATGTAGTATCCAGTTAGCTGGAGGGGAAGACTCTGCTATGATCAAAAAGAAGCCAGTACCACTAAAGTGAAACCTTTGCTTTACTGGGACAATTAATGGATTATTAGTTGGAACTGAGAAATGAACTGTGCTTACGAAGAACCCAGCATCACTGAACTGAAATCTTCTGGGAGTATTTACTCAGGGTCAGCAAACACAAACTGTGGTCCAGAGTGGGCCAGAGCTTCAGCTTATGCTGGCAGCTGAACATGGAATGCATAATAGTAACCCAGATGTTTCTGGACGCATGAAGGGGTCATGGAGAGCATTTGATGCTTGGCACTGTGAGAGGCCAGGAGAGGTGCTTGGTGAGGGTACATGCTCAATCAATGGAGACACCAGAACTGAAGGGGTCATGAAGAGAAATTTAGGCCTGGCACCATGTTGCAACAGAGTTAGAATCCCTAGGACAGGCTATTGGTAAAGGTGCATCCCAAACTGCAGTGGAAATCCCAGAATATTTATTACATTGGAGATACCCAGACCATGGGATGACTGCCAAGGGCAGCAGCAGCTGAGATGTGGAGCTGGCCTGAGCCTATGAGACATGCTGTGTGTACTGTAGATGGGAGAGTTGGAAGTGGAGTTGCCCAGGCACTTTGGAACCTGGAGGATTATGAGTGGGTCCAAGATACCAAGCACTGAACTTTTTACGCTATAATGTTGATTTGCTTAGATTTGATTCTAATTGTGCCCTGGTTCTTCCCTCTTGGTGTAAGAAAGTATTTAACTTGTTTTAGATTTCACAAGGTCCTACAGTTGAAAGATTTTTAAAGGGATGCTGGATGTTTTAAATAAACTGGACTTTTAAAGTGCTAAATTGTTTAAGATTGTAGGATTTTTAAATTTATCCTGTTTTATATTCTGATACTGACACCAATATGAGATCTTGGGGACAAATAAGAATGTAAAGGTTATGGTTTAATAGTGATGTGTTTGTGTGTCAAATCATCAGAGGTTAATTATTTTGGTGATTTTTGTCAACTTGATACAAACCTAAACATATCTAGGAAGAGGAACCTCAACTGAGAAAATGCCTCTATCAGATTGCCTGTAGGCAAGTTTATAGGGCATTTTCTTGAATAATGATTGATGTCAGAGGGCCTAGCCCACTGTGGCTGGTGCCATTCCTGGGCAGGTAGCCCTGCAGTACATAAAAAAGCCAACTTAGCAAGCCAACAAGTAACATTAATACATGGCCTCTGCTTCAGTTTTTGCCTCCAGGTTCCTGACTTGAATCCTTTCCCTGACTTATGATGGACTGTGACCTCCCATTATGATGGACTGTGATTAGGGTAAATAAGCCAAATAAACCCTTTCCTCCCCAGGTTACTTTTGGTCATGGTGTTTATCACAGCAAATAGAAAGGCAAAATAATACCATACCAATAAAAATATAGCTATAGAAGCTCGCAGTTAGTCTGTGGATACAATTTTGCTTCCACTAATTAGTAGTTGAAATGATATCTGTGTATATATATAGATATATATATATCATATTTAACAGAACAATTTACATTAATCAGAAAATACAGCATCAGAAAATTAGTACACACTTCAATAACTGTTTAACTTTAAACAATTTCATTCCAAACTTAAATTGCTGAGTGAGAAAACTGTGATTCAAGTAGATTGGGAAGGTAGGAAGCATGCCCAATTAAATGCGTATCAGAGCACAGCATATATTTAGAAATTTAAAGAGAATGCACAAAAGTTCCTACTGATTTAAACAGCCACCAATGATCAAAATTCAAATATGCTAGCAGAGTTTATACTTTTGTGTATATGTGCTTTTAGTCTCTTCTAGATTGATTGATTGATTGGTGATTGATTGATTGATTTGTAGCCAGAGTGTTTTGTGTCTCAAACTGGCCTTAACTGGTGATATAGGTGAGAATGACCTTGAAATTTTGACTCTCCTATCATCGTTAGTGTATGTGACACTAGGAATTAAACCTAAGACTTTGTGCATACTACACAATCACTCTACCAACTGAGCTACATTCTCAGTCTGACTTTTTATGATTTAAGAATTCAAGGCCATGGAAGATGTCTCAATCACTTTCTCCTTCTCCCTACCCCCTACTAACTTCTATATTCACTTTACATAGTAGGTATTTTTAAGGTATAATACAGTGCACATAGATATTTATATTATTATGCATAGCTAATTTAGCAACACTGGAAAATTCTGAGTTATTTACAATTAGTCAGGCTTGTGGTATATACCTGACATCCCAGTGTTAGGGAAGGTGAGGCAGAAGGATTGTCATTAGTCTGAAGCAAGACTCAGCTACATAATGAGCTAAAAGCCTACATAGCAAAGTCCAGTAACAAAAATAAATTTAAAAAATATGTTAACTATTATTTAATCTTGATTTTTGAGACAGGGCCTTACTACATAGTCCTGGCAGGCCTAGAACTTGCAATGTAGACTAAGCTATTCTCAAACTTGTGGTAATTCTCCTGACTCAGTATTCCTGGTACAGGAATTACAGACATGCCCATCTGTAATAAACTAGTTTTTAAATTAAAGGAACCCCTTTATATATGTAAGAATCATTCTGTAACAATTATCATTGAACCTCTATAATATATTGAAATGAACTAGGAAATATAAAACCATATTTATAACTGGTATTAATTGTAGACATATTTCAAAATATGTAGTAAAAGATATTGTATTATAATAGCATAAAACAACTATTTAATTGTGGTCACTTCTCATTAGTTATTTGAACTAAAATGTGTGGTATATTTATTAGACTTGAATTGCCATATTGATACAGATTCACATTTCAGCTCTGATTTAATAGCTATGTAATCATGGGTTAATTACCTGAATTATTAAGGCTTCACATCTTTTGTTTATAAAATAGCATGATTCATATCTCATGAATGCCATGAAAATTAAAACAGTATTTTGCAAAGTGCCCAACATAGTACATCAAACCTAAAATAGTCTTAAATAAAGTAGCATTGCATAGTACAAAAGAAAATATGATAGTCTTAGAAGCCTAATGGTTGGGCTTCAATCTGAATATTTGTAACTTGAAATCAATGTTACTATGAGTAAGTTACTTAATATTTGTTCCTGTTTTTTCCTCTGTAAATGGGAGTAATAACAATACACTTCATATGACCATTGATGTTTAAATGAAAAAATGAACAATAAACAATTCAATACAAATCCAAACTGTTACTCTTCATTAGAAATAAAAAAGATGATATGATTGCTTTAATGAACATTTAGAGGCTGATTGATATAGGGGCACTATTGTAATTCAAGGCAAGCCTCAGCTACAAAGTAATTATTAGGCAAGCCTTTGTTAGAGTAAGACGCTATGTTCAAAATCCAAACCAAACCAAATCAAACAACAAAAAAAACATTTACAACTAGATGTGATATTTCATACCTGTAACCTCAGAATTTGGGCAGCTGAGGTAGGAGGATCACAGGAATTTGAGGCCAGTGTAGGCTTCAGAATGACATTCCATGTCAAAAACTAAGAAAATAAAAGCCAAGAGAAAAAGAAAGAAAGCACTTAGCTTTCATATCCACTAACAAAGAATAACTCTGAAATCTTTACAAGAAATTATAGCAAAACCGTATTTTTTAAACTTTTTGTGGAATGCATTCCAATTTCAAGTATACTTCCACAAAACAATAAAATCCTAATTGTACTTCATACAATAAATGATATTAAGATCTATATTAGAGTCAAGGTACTAGGGAAATTAAGCAATTCATTATTTTCTCAGTAATAACATTTATTTAATTATTGAACTTGTAGGCAAATTAAGGATTTCTGATGAATTTGCATAATGAGTTCCATAAGAAATATACATACATATGTTACTCACAGTCACCATTGCTGCAATATGTTTAGTGACACAATAATTTCAACTTTTGTTGGCATGTAATAAAAATCTATTAAATATCACAAGTGAGATTTAAACCAATCAGGGTAACAAAAGCTGAGCAAAAGTTTACATGCTAGGGCACAAGAAAGTATAGCCACAATATACTATTATAATTATTCTACTATTGCTTTTGCTGCTCTTAAAAGTAATATAATCACTCTAGTTATTGATATTAGTTGTTTTCTTGTAGTCTGCTAAATACATTAAATAAATGATCTCATTTAGTCCTTATGAGATCTCTAAGGAAAGGGTATTTCTGTCATTTTATAGTTCAGACAATGGATTTTCCCAAAGTCATAGGTGGCAGAATCAGGATAAAAAATTTAGACAGGAGGGTTTCTGGTAGTTCCAGGCCATCCAGGGCTACATAGTGAGACCCTGTCTCAAAAAAAATTCAGAAGTGTCAGGTGCATGACTTAGTAGTAGAGCACTTGACTAATAAGTACAAAGCCCTAGGTTCCATTCCCCACACTACACACACACACACACACACACACACACACACACACACAATTCTAAAATGATATTTTTATCTTTGTTTGCTGATATATTATATATTGATATTTTATCTCATAGAGAAGATTTTGCCCCTGTCTTTTCACTATGGGTAAGCCCATTTTGAAGTTCATGGCAAAGTCCTCAGTTCTTCATGCTACACTTCCTTGTGAGAAATGGAAAGCAGAAAGTACTTCCTTCTATCTTTCAAATTATGTCATCTTTACATATATTAATTCTCTCGTTTTAGGAAGTAACTTTTAATATTTTTTCTTTTAAATGAGATAGAGGATTTCATGGTATAATATACATAGTAGGTCACAGAAAAGGTAGTCCATTCCTGTGAAACATCTCTGTAAAATACATATAAAATATAAATATAATTTCTGGTTCTCTAATAACAACTAGATACTCCAAATATATGTCAAATTGAGAATTCAAAACCTTGAATACATTCTTCTATGTTAAGTCCTATATAGTATTGAGTCATATTTACTTCTGCTGTATAAAATGTGAATCACAAGTTACACGTTTCTATACCTAGAATCTCCTTCTTTTTCTCTAATTGCTGACACCCAGCTTTGTTGCTAGAGTTTTCCTGCCTGGCCCACGGTCAGGATAAATCTCTTTCACCTGCCAATCCCACAGCCGCTCAGACCCAACCAAGTAAACACAGAGACTTACATTGCTTACAAACTGTATGGCCGTGGCAGGCTTCTTGCTAACTGTCCTTATAGCTTATATCAATCCATTTCTATAAATCTATACCTTGCCACATGGCTCGTGGCTTACCGGCATCTTTACAAGCTGCTTGTCCTGGTGGTGGCTGGCAGAGACTCCCTCTGCCTTCCTGTTCTTTTAATTCTCTCTGTTAGCCCCGCCTACACTTCCTGCCTAGCCACAGGCCAATCAGTGTTTTATTAGCAACACATTTGCCATACAGATCATCCCACAGCACAGCTTGTCCCAAACAAGGCAGTTTTTGGTCTTTCTATGTCTTTATCACAAATATACAGAGAAGCAGAGCTACTGTTTTATAGGATCTCTGAAACTAAGTAATTAAATACAACACATCATTGTTCTCCCATATCACATATAACTAAGAACAAGCTGAAACATTCCAGGAACTTCTTCATTCCAGGACCTTAAGAAAAAACTACCATATCTTATCAAAAACTATTTTCTAGTTCTAATTTAGGTTAAATCCAAAATGAATTTGTTTATGCCATAATTCTTTAACAGTTAACATGTTTTACAAGAACCATTACTATTAATCTCTAAGATGAATGACTCAAAATATAAAAATACTCTGAAAATCAAGAGTAATCTGAAATACATACTGTGTAATTTGATTCAAAACAGCTATCCCTTGAGTCTTTTGACATTATTAAGAATATATACTGAAAACTTTATACAAAGAAAGTTTACCCAAATGAAATTGAACCTGTGACTCAGACACAAGCAGCAAGGTGAACTACTGAGTCTATTAAAAATCTGTGTATTCCCTGATGGATGTGAACTCATTGTCTTATGACTGTAAACTTCAAAATAGTTTTCCCTATTCCATTTAGAAAGGACATGATTTTTTAAGTCCTTCCTGTATTTCTATAGGTAAAAATGCTTCATACGGGTGAAATAATAACATAGAACTTGTTTCCTGTAACACCAACATGATACAGTGAGGACTTTCTGGCTATTCACAACATAAAGGGTTTTTTATGTCTGAGTATGTTGCCCTTAAAAAGCAAACTGATCAGAAAAGTACTATAGTAGAAACTTAATAACTGGGAAATTATAGGTTCATTACTCAAGTAACAAATTATTTTCTCATTTTTTTGTTTGTTTTTTCAAGACAGGGTGCTTGTTTAGGTAGTTGTCCTGGATCTCGTTCTATAGACCAGGCTGGCCTCAAACTCACAGAGATCTGCCTGGCTCTGCCTCCCAAGTGCTGGGATTAAAGGCGTGCACCACCACCACCCGGCTATTTTCTCATTCTTAATCATATTAGTGTCATGAAATTACAATTTTGCTAGCATAAATTTATAAATTTTTATCGATTAGAGAAGACAACTGAAATTCATGAAAATATTTTATAGTGTTAATTTTATTGGAAGCAGATTTATGCCTAGCCCCTGACAGTTATCAAAAGTATATTTTAAAGATCTATAAAGAATCTGCTATGTGGGCCAGTGAGGTGATTCCATAGGTAAAGAAACTTGCTGCCAAGTTTGATGACCTAAATTCTATCACCAGGAAGACAGATAATTAATGCCTGCAAGTTATTCTTTGACATTCACAAGTACAACTTGCACATGCATGGTCATGCACACACATCCACATGCAAAATAAAATATAATTTTTATTTCAAAATAATTTGCTATCTATCTCACACTAGTAATACTCAACTAGATGCATTCCCTTCAGTAAAATGATTCAAGGGACCTTATTAGCCATTGAAAATAAACTGAATTTTTAAAATTATTGAATCCATTTATCTCTTACTTCTTGAGCATTTACACACATTTTTCCAGTTATGGAAATGAAATGGGATATGAAGATAGAGCTCTGAATAAAAGAGAAAGCTCCAATTTATGATAGCTCTAATTAAAATATGTTAACACCTCATGAATATTAAAACCTAGTAAGTTTTGACTATTGGTAAGGAATTATGTTGGTTTGACTGTTCAAAAGCTGCATGAGAAACAAAAAATGACTTGGTGCTTTAGATGTATATAAACTAACTAAAGTGAAAGGTCACACATAAAAGTGTAAATATAATGTTTGCAATAACTAAATGCTGCTTTTTAGGAGATGCCACATTTATTGAACCATTCTGAATGTTTGATTTCAAATTTTTAGACAGCATGCTGTCAGAAGTTTTTAAAGATCTCAACATATAATAGAAAATATGTAAAAAAATAGATTTTGAATGTATAATTCTAATTCTGAGGTGACCCAATCTCAGAAAAGAAAGAACACTTTCTCCCTGCTACACAGACCCTAGCCCATAATGGATACGTATGTAAACAGCCATAAGTGTGGGTATAGTACATCATTTAGAAAGGGGACCAAGAGACAGTAATTAATATTAAGTGGTGAGAAAAGCCTGAATAATAGCAAAAAGACACATGAATGTTAAAAGAATGTAAAGCTAATTGTTTTTCTAGTTTCAAAACTGTCATGGTTCTTTTCTTCTTTTTGTTTTGGATATGTGC
>CABHPQ010105229.1:0-41398 GCA_902168405.1 Peromyscus aztecus
CTTTACATGCTGCTTGTCCTGGCGGTGGCTGGCAGGCAGTGACTCCCTCTGCCTTCCTGTTCTTTTAATTCTCTCTGTTAGCCCCACCTATACTTCCTGCCTAACCACTGCCAATCAGTGCTTTATTAGCAACACATTTGCCATACAGAACATCCCACAGCAGACATCCAATTTAGGGCTGAGTACTCCAAAGATTCTCACTCTCTGTATGTTGTATGGTACTGGATCTCTGTATTAATTGCAATCTACTGAAAGAAGAAGCTTCTCTGATAAGGGTTCAGGAATGTACTGATCTATGGAAATAGCACTGTTTTTAGGAGTCATTTTATTGCTTTGTTCACTTTAGCAGAATCGTTGTAGTAGGTTTCCCCATAGGGCCCATGACCAAAGTAATCTCAGGTCCTTATCTTGTCAGATAAGAGTTCCATCTCCTAGAGTAGGCCTTGAATCTAATCAAAAGGTGGTTGGTTGGTCCCATTACATTTGTGCCACTATTGTACCATTTGGTATATCTTGCCATCAGCTTGCTATTGTAACTCACAGGATGATGCTGACAATTACTTTTCTCTTCTGGCAGCATATATAGTACCTTCCTGCACAATGAACACCTGTCAGTAGGGTGAAGCTTCTAGTTGAGCACCAGCTTGATTTCTTCATGTTTGATGGCATAAGTATATGATTTCTTTGGTAACAAGGTCTTACTTGCCGGGTGGTGGTGGCACACGCCTTTAATCCCAGCACTCAGGAGGCAGAGCCAGGCAGATCTCTGTGAGTTCTAGGCCAGCCTGGTCTACAAAGCAAGTTCCAGGAAAGGCGCAAAACTACACAGAGAAACCCTGTCTCGAAAAACCAAAAAAAAAAAAAACAAAAAAAAAAACCCAAAAAACAAAAAAAAAACCCAACAACAACAACAAGGTCTTACTTTTGAATTGGGGAAGGTAACCAAATATCATTGGCAATAACTTGGAATGGTTGAGGGAGTCTCCCATTATGTAGTAGCTCCATTTAAATTTATTTATGTATTTTATATTTTAGGAAGTTCTACAGTGATACGTTTCCATATACTCTTTCAAAATGTGTTTAGTGTTAGTTAACCCTCTGCATATTCCCTAATCCACCCTGCTCTTCCATATTCTTTCCAATTTTATCTTCCCTATGCTTTTCCATTTATCTCTTTATAACACCATAATGTGTGTCTCTTTCCTTAGCAGATCCCCTCCTCATTTGTGTTTCTTACTAGCTAGCTGATCTCTACATATATTCTGAATGAAACACACGTATCTAAAATATAGAAGCTAATACCCACATATAAGAGAATAAATCCATATTTGTCTGTCTTCATTGTGATTGATAATTTTTCTAGGTATAGTAGTCTGAGATGGTATCTGTGGTTTCTCAGAACTTGTAGAACACATATCAATCCTCTATGGTGTGGATATCTGGTCTCACCTTTGTTGGGTTGGTAAACACGATATCCTTGGTTGCTGTTACCACAATCTGACAGGTATGGACCAGTAGTATGATATTTAGTTTTCAGTCTTGGGGCCACTCTGGGTTTAAGAGTTCAGACTCTGGTCCCAGATTTGAAATTCAGATTATATGCAGTTCTATATCAGTGCAGTGGGTGGGATGGGTCATGAGCTAGAGACAAAGAGGGATTGACTCTGGAGGTCCCTTAAGCAGGACTCAGGATCCTACTCCAAAGAAGGACAGCAGAGCCAGAGAGAGTAAGATTCTGGGTCTGGCAACAATCCCAAGGAGATGGAGACAGTCTAGAGAAGGGGGCTGAGTGTGTAGCACCAGAAGGTCTAAGAGTACTCTAGAGAGACTAGAATGCAGGAGAGTACACAGGAAGCCTACCTGAGTCTAGGCATGTGTGACTGCTGTGGGGTCCCTGTAGAGAGTGGTTCTGCAATTAGTGGGAAGTCTGAAACAAAAAGAACTGGGCTTGGAGAAATAACTGAGGAGAGTGGTGAGGAAGAACTGAGGGCATCCTGGGTCTGCATCTAAAATGGTGGCTGAGTTCTAAGAGGATGGGGATGTGCTGGTAAAACTGTAGCTTTAAAAAAACAATGATGAAGCCCGGCAGTGATAGTGCACACCTTTAATCCCAGCACTCAGAAGGCAGAGGCAGGTGGATATCTGTGAGTTCAAGGCCAGACTGGCCTACAGAGCGAGATCCAGGACAGGCTCCAAAGCTACACAGAGAAACCAAAACAAACAGACAAAAAATGATGAATTGTGTATACTTATTCTTTATTGGTTATGCTTTGGCCAAAAAAATCAAACACATAAATTCAACAGATATGAATATTTACTGTAAAAAAAATCAATAATTGAGAGGTTGCCAGACCACCTCCAACATTAAAGCTGTCTTCTTCTAGGTAAACTTCTTTTCTCTTGGAGTTTTGTGTGGCTATATAAGGTTTTTTTTTCATTTTTAAAATTTTATACTTATGTGTACATGTATATGTGTATGTTAGTATACTCACTTATGCATGCCCATGTAAATGAATGTAGTTGATGTTGTTCATCTGTGTCTATTATTTTCACCATTATTTTTCTGAGACAGCATGTCTCATGGAACCTACAGTTCACTGCTTCAGCTAAGTTAGCTGACCAATAAGGCCCCAGGGTTCTAGTTTCTCTGGCATAACCAAGGCACTGGAATTACAGGCATGCCATCATGCCTAGCTTCTTCCTTGGGTGCTGAACTCAGCTCCTGCTGCTTGCATGGAAGGCACTGAACCATCTCCTGAGACCTTAAGATTTTGCCAATAAAATGTGAATGAGAGTGACTACTTGCCCTTTTGAGTACTGTATCATCTTCAAGGCCTGATTCGTTTTTCCTCAAAAACCTAGCTTGCACATTTACAATGGCTCTGCTCCAAAGGCATGGGGGAACTTAAGGTTTAATTTATTTCCTAAAACTATGTCATGTCTAATATATTGATCAAACTTAGTCTAACAACAGGTTGATTCTAATGTAAAACTCAGCTGTACCATGGTATACTATGTACAAACCCTCTTTTTCATTATTTCTCAGTTGAATTTAATATTATTTTTGACAGTTGTTATATTAACCCACATGCCCTCTTTTATACCCATCACTCCTATTGTCCTCCTTCTTCCCCAACAGTCTGTTTCCTACTTTCATTTATTTTGTTTTTGTGATTGAGTTTAATTAGAGTTACTTATGAGATCATGGGTTATTTACTATATAGAGCAAGAACAACTCACCAGTAGCTATACTACTAAAGATAATGACACACCCCCTTTCATTAACCATTAACTGCCAATAGCTATTCAGGGAGGAATTAATTCTCATGAGCCCTTCCCCCATGCATGCTGGAATGTTGATGGGCCCAGCCTTGCTTATTTCCAGTGAATGTTTCCACAGCTGCTGTGTGGTCATGATTGCAATGACCATGCAATATCCACAATATAGTTTTTTCATGGAATTATTCCCTATTCTTCTGCTCTTGCGTTCATTCTGTCCCTTCTTTTGCAATTTTCCATGTATATTGGAGTGGGTGATATAGATGTCCTATTTAAGGATGAGCACTCATGGTCACTTATTCTCTGTACTTTGACCAGTTATTGATTTCTTCATTAACCTCTGGCTACTGGAAAAAGAAACTTCTCTGCATAAAGCTAAGAGTAGTCTAGTCAGTGTGTATAAACATGAATATGCAGAAGGCAGTTTGGTTGCCTCTTTAGCCAAAAAATAGTTGCATATCTCCCCTAGTGCCTGTGACTTCCCTAGTCGAGTTTATTTTTGTTTTCCTCAATAAAGTGTGATAAATATTAAGTAATGATATGACAACATTTTGAATAGGTAACAAAATTTGCCTATATGAAATGTTATGATATTAAGAGGTGGATCACCTTTAAGATGGAATGATGGGATGAGAATTCTTCACTAGTAAATTCTATCAAGACTCTTGTAAGAGTCTTCATGATTTATTGGCTGTCTTTCTGCTCCCTACTTCCACTTGGCACATAGCATTCCTCTGCTTCAGAGGATACAATCGCAAACACTGACTTGGGAGTAAATAATAATACTCATCTGAAAACCAAACATACTTGCTTTTAGATTTTACAGACTTCCCAACTATAAGGAAATAAATTTATATTTTTCACAATTTATGTAGCTTCACATATTTTACTAAAGCAACACAAACAAAAATAAGAGAATTATTTAGAAATATACCCAGATAGACCTAGTAAATCTTATTTTCTGTGATCCTTATTCAGGATTTGTATTTTCCAGTACTCAATTATAATGGGAGAAAGACAAAATCCTAGGAGAATTCATCAGACACTGCTCCTCAGTTCTCTTCTAGATGGGATGCCAAAAAGATAAACAAGAAATCTCTAAAATTCATTAAGTATTGAACAGAAAATAGTTTGGTAAATGACAATCTACTATTCTGTCTGAAAACATTGGTTATTATATTTATGGGCTCTTGAGTTGTATGATAACAATCATCTGTTTTCAGTGTTAACAATTGGTTTCTCCCAACTTTTAATCCCCTTGTCAATTATTTTCCCTTTAAACTATATTTGCTTTTTGTCCTAATTTTTATTATACCTACATTTTGCACATGTTAATTTTGCATGCACACTGACTATTCTTATCCCCTACCTCGCTACCAACCCATCTACCTTCCCCACTCCCCACAAATCTCTCTTGCACATTCATGTCTATCTTGTGACCTACCAAATTTAACCAGGGACATCTGTGTGACCATGGTTTTGGAACTATCAATTGGTGCCGGGTGAGATCATCAAATGGTATGTCAGTAAAGACCATGATTCGTCCTGTCCTGTGGTGACATACTGTGTACCCTAATAAATTTGTCTAAAGATCAGAGAACAGAACAAGTTGCTAAACTAAATATAGAAGCCAGGCAGTAGTGGCACACATCTTTAATCCTAGCACTCGTGAGGCAGAGATCTGTCTGGATCTCTGTGAGCTCAAAACCACCCTGGACTACATGAGATTGACTCAGTCTAAGAAAGAAACCTCGAGCCAGGCAGTGGTGGCACACACCTTTAATCCCAGCACTTGAGATCTCACACCTTTAATCCCAGTATTTGGGAAGCACACATGCCATTAATCCCAGCACCAGGAAGGCTGGACAGAGAAAGGCATATAAGGCCTGAGGAGACAGGAATTTAAGGCTTTTCGGTAGAACAATCCCTTTCAGCTAGAGGCTTTTTTTGGCTGAAGCCTTTTCAGCTGAGCCAGCTCATTCAGCTAGAGGCCTATCAGCTGAGGCCTTTTCAGGCTGACGAGCTGGCAAGGTGAGACCTGGCAGTGGCTTGTTCCTTTGTCTCTCTGATCTTTTAGCATTTACCCTAATATCTGGTCCCAGGTTTTTATTCTAAAATCTTCAGAAATTCGAGCAACACTGTCCAAGAATTAATCCAGAGTCAATAGTTCAGAAATAAAAAATAGGAGTCCATGCCCCTGCTTTCCTTGTCTGACTTTATAGGACTGATGATGCATGGGCCCAGTGCAGGTAACTACATTTCGTGTGGGTTAATGATTACAGCAGTTATATATCAAATCCAGAGGATGACATTTCATGACGTTTTACCTTATGTTCCAGCTATTACATATGTCTTGTCCCTCTTTTGAAACTTTTTCTGATCCTTAGAGTGCCATAATTGACTTGTTTAGAACTGGGCTCGTATTCATCACTTATTTTCTGCAATTGTGCAGCCATGAGTTGCTTCATTCAACACTATTCACTTTAAGGAGATGTTTCTCTGATGAAGGCTTGGGACAATTTTGTCTATGGGAATAGGCATAATTTAAAAAGCACTATTTTGTTAGGAACTTTAGCTAGGTACCAGAAATATGTTCCCTGCATGGTTTGCAGGGAAGTGGATGAAATTGTTAAAAAAAAAAAAAAGTTCTAAAAGGAGGCAATCCAGGCTTCAAGGGGCAAATGGTGAATATTCTCTTTCATATCAGGATCCTAGATTCAACTCTTTAATATAGTGTGTCTTTAATGGAGTAACTTTGCAATCGAGGAAACAAGAATGGTAACAAGTGAGAAGAGTTTCCTTAAGGAAGAGGGAATAGAAGAACATAAGAAAAAAGAAAGGGAATAATGTTGATGTAATGCTGTGGATATCACTCTGTATAAATAAACACTGATTGGCCAATAGCCAGACAGGAAGTATAGGTGGGACTAACAGAGAGGAGAATTGAGGAAACAGGAAGGGAAGGGAGAGACTGCCAGGAGCCGCTGCCAGGACAAGGAAGATGTAAGGTACCAATAAGCCATGAGACACATGGCAAAGTATAGATTAATAGAAATGGGCTAAATATAAGAGTAAGAGCTAGACAATGATAGGCCTGAGCTAATGGCCAAACAGTTTAAATAACGTAAGAGTCTGTGTGTTTATTTTATAAGTGGGCTCCAGGACTGGCGGGACTTGGCGGGAGCTGGAGAGAAATTCTCCAGCTACAGTGTAAAACTGTAGAGAAGAAGGGAGAAGAGGGAATGGGAAGGGTACAGGATGGAGGAAGCTTAACTGAGATGTAATAGAATGAAACAAAGATAGCCCTACCATACAAAAGTGGCTTGGCTATTGCAGGAATAAGCAACTTCTCTCTGAAAGGATACAGGACCCTCCTCACTGGGGTAGGGGAAGTCTAATGTCTATTACTGCAAGCCTGGCTAACAATATTTGATTTAAATACATCTAAACTCTAAAACTTATGTCTGGGCCTGAAACTATGCTTAATTAGGATGTAAATAGCAACTCTTATAAAAGAAAATATTCAATGTGGGGCTTGCTTAGAGTTTCAGAGGTTTAGTCCCATCATCATTATGGTGAGGAGCATGGCAACATGGAGGCAGGCATGGTGCTGGAGAAATAGCTGAGAACTTGACATCCTGATCAACAGGCAGCAGACAGAGGAGCCTTCTTGTGTCCTATTATGGAATAAAGATAGAGAAAGCTCTCTGTGTTCTCTCATAAAGATACTAACCTTAAAAGAGGAAAAATTATCCTTAATGATTTTTTAAAGTCTTGTCTGCAAATACAAACACATAAGCATTAGGGCTTTGGATAAGAATATTCTGAAGCTAAACTATTAAACACACCACACACACACAGACACACACACACACACTCACTACAGGTCAATAAAAAAAAAGAAAGGCCAAAAATAATTTCAGACAATGTTTATAAAAAGGTAATTCAGAAAACATGTACAAAGAGTAAGCATGTATGGAGGTTATTCTCATTTCTAATCTAGGAAATGAAAACATTTTTCTCATTCATATTTCCAAACAAATAATTCTAATGCAAATATTAATAATAATGATAAGCCAGTCCTTTGGTTTATTTAGTGGTGGTTATCTTAAAAGTACTTTACCTGAATTATGTAGTGTTATTATTAAACAGCATTGTGATATATTTCCATCATTATCTTCAATTTACATATGGGGCACTTGGGACCCACTGAGGTAATACGCTTTCTTATGGTCATGTTGTTTTCAAATTGTAAAGCAAAGCCAAAACCTTAATCCTGAGAATTCATTTCTGTGGTTTCTTATTAATGGGAGCAATAGCAAGCTGTCTTCCAAGGCAAATGACACTGCTCTAAATACTTGGTATTAAATAATATATTTAATTCTACAACAGCCTTATAAGATATGTACAATATGACTGTGGCCTCCATTTTGTCCATGAGTACAGTTAAAGGATCTGTAACTGACAGTCTGCAGGGTAAAATTCACTATCCGATAGATCCATTCTAAATACCACAACCATAACCCAACTACGTGTGCAAAATGCTAAATCCTGATGCTTTAGTTTTGAAGTAAATTAGAAATTTACCTCAGATTTACTAAAAAAAACAATTTCACTAGACATATTTATAAATAGGTATGCAGCTTCATACGATGGTATGTTGTTGTGTGTCAAAACTTCCCAGGGGATGCAGCATATGCTTCTACTCACCCCAGATAGAGAACCCATAACAGACAAGATACCAACAAAGTCCAGCTTGGTTAACCATGAGTTTCATTGAGGTTACTTTCAGGAATAGGGGTGAGGAGTTACTTGCAGGAGCAGAGCTGACCCAAAGACAACTGTGCCACCAAAGCCCACCCCAGCATGTGTGACAGCTCACAAAGCTGGGGACCTGGAACACACTGCATGCCTTACAGACAGCTCAACAGGTTTGAGACTGTCCCTTAGAAGTGCCTCAGTTAGTCTAAACCTCTTCCAGGCAGCTCAGCTGGTTTCTCCTTCTTCCAGGGAGCTGGTCTGGTCTCAGAGTCTTCTTTGCAGCTCAGCTACCTTGTGTCAGAGAAGGACTCTCAGTTTCTATTGCTTATTCTGGCAGGGAGGGGCCTAGTGAATCTGGTTAAATTCAGGGACTTCCTGGAACTATTTTGACTTATTTACCTTCCTGTTTAAGGAGCTTCCTGCGGGATAGAATGTTTCCATCTTGAAGGATTATACAACAGATTTGCTATCAGTGAGATTTAAAAAGGGCACTCATTTAAAGAATAAAAAAATAAATAATCCCTCTGTAGCAAAATGTCAGCAACTAAATGGTTTTCATTTCTCTGAAACTCAGCAGAGGCAATGTAGAGGTTCATCATTTGTATTTCAGCTCTAATACATTCTCAGTGACCTCCTGGAAACTTCCTGCATTAGCTCAGTGATAGGAAATAGTGAGCCAGCTATTTACCAACATTATTAATAAATCATTCTGTATCTTGAGCAACAAAATATCCTCACTGACATATGATATAGAAGTGACAAAAACAGTAAAACTCTGTAATCTTCGTGTTCTCTAGTCAGTAATGCAGGAGGTTAACTTGAGACCTTTAGGGAGAAGAGGCCTGCTTTTTTTTTTCAAGCAGCAATCACAACAGGCATTACCCTTTTGTTGTTGATAGGAAAAGTTCAAAAATTCCATTATGTCCCAGTTTCTTGTACTTGATAAAGGTTAATAAAACACAATTTTAGGAAAACAATGTTTCTACATTTTTTAATTCTCTGAAAAATACAGTAATAGTTTATTTTTGTGGTGGGGAGAATGGGTTGATTTTTTTTTTTCAGACAAGGTTTCTCTGTGTAACAGTCCTGGCTGTCCTGGAACTCACTCTGTAGATGAGACTGGTCTCAAACTCACAGAAATCCACTTGCTTTTGCCTCCCAAGTGCTGGGATAAAGGACATGTGCCACCACCACCTGGCTTGATAGACCTTTTAGTTCTGAAGGTTGATGAGAAGGTGCTTTTTAATATATTTTTGAGCTGGCAATAGTAACTAGCAAGATTCACCTTGCTGTCTTATGGGAAGAGAATATTTGCGAATGGGCAATAGATTACCCATCAGAATTCCCAAGGTAACTGGACAGTGAATAGTTTATGGCATTTTAGAAATAACATATCCACCAGGACCAGACAAGCCCATGTATTTCTGCAATCTTCAGAAGTTTTATCCTTTGACTAATCATTTGATCATTTTCAAGCCATATTCTGGTTGCTAGTACTTTCAGAAATTTGTAGAAAACATATTAGTATCAGTTCATCTATTGATAGATGATGCAAAGGTTAAGAGAAAACAAGTAGTTTAGATGAATGAATAAGAATCCAAATACATATTGACAGGCTTAAATGATGGGCAAAACACATCAAAATGAATTTAAGTGAAACTGACTTAAACCTACACATTCTGGATCAAAAACCTAATTCACATACCCATATTGGGAAGCATCATTTAGTAATAGCAATTGTAGAAGACATCTGGTTTAATGTCAATGGTAAAGTCTGTATGAGTCACAGTATAATTTGTGTCATTTTCCCAAGGAACAAATACTATCCTTGGCTGCATACATAAGTGTACAGTGACTAAAATGAGAGCAAGAGTAATAAACATTTCAGAATAGCAATTAACAGTCTACTAATTTGGGGGTATATTTAAGAAGAATGAACAATGCAGTCTATTTAGAACAGAATGATTTTTCAAGATGATGAGAGAACTGGAGATATATAAATTGGAGAGAGTAGAGAGGGACCAAGGCATCTTCCTTTGAAACTTGGTGAGGTATGAAGCTGTTAGATACTTATATTGAAAGAATGATATTCTGCCTTTCTTTCAATTGCCACACAGTAGGAAAATAGAAAAGAAAAGAAAAAGTAAATATTTAAACCAAATATGGCAGGAGACTCTACTCAGTGATTCTTAAGACTACTGGCTCCTCTAGAGACCACTTGGTTTCAGTTTCTAGCACCCACAAGGTAGTTCACAACCATCCAGAACTCCAGTTCCAGAGAATCTGATGCCCTCTTCTAGCCTCCATTGGTGCTGTATGTTTGTGGAACATGCAAGCACAATACTCATACAAATACATACATACATACATACATACATACATACATATATACATACATACATACATACATGCGAGCATGCATAGCAAAATTCAAACATAAATGCCAGGAAAGAAACAAAACAAAAAAGAATGAGTAGCAGTAAGTGGTATGTTACTTTAATTTTGTGTTGCCAGAGAAGGCCTTGAAAGGTAGAGATGAATTTTGAGTGAAGAGCAAGAGAGCGAATAGATGGAATAAAATTATTTCAGCAAGTAAAGCCCAAAAGAAAAACACATAATTTTACACTAGTTTATATAAAGACTAAAATATATATAAATGTGATTGATGCCTATGTAGAAGGGAGAGAAACATTATATATAAAGGCATACACACACATAAACTTATACAGTCAGTTCTTATTTCTACAAGTTATGCATTTATATTACGTAAAAACTAAATCTACACTAAGAATAATATTTTATGAACAGTATGGTATAACAGCTTTTACCCAGCTTTTGAGTTGCACAAGGCATTATAGGTAATCTAAAGGTGATTTAAAATATATGAGAGGATGTATATAGCGTATATATAAACAGCAAATCATTTTGTAGTACATGTAGCTTCATCCATAAACCACTTCATATTTTTATCCATGTATAGATAGATATCCTTCATTTTGTTAGTCATTTCCCTATTCAATTTCTACTCTTCTTAAAATTTCTGCCCAATCTCTTCCATTGACTTATTTATTGTGTAAATATTGGTGTAATTGACATTTGTTTTATATACTGGGTATTAATTCTTTTATCTGATGTGTACATTGCAAATGTTTTCTATCAGATCGTCACTTGCTTCTCTATTTTCTTTATGATGTCATTCAACATAAAGAGGTACCCAAATGTGAGAAAGGTAAATTATTGTGAATTTCTTTTAGAAATTACTTTTGAAATCTTATTGAATAGAATTTGTCTTTACAGACAAGGTCATATAGGGTGAGAATAAAGTAAAGAAAGGAAATCTAAGAATAAGTCTTGAAATATTCTTAATATAATATCTGGAAGTAATAGCATAAACCAATAGAGAAATCAGAGAAGCAACCAGCAATAATAACCTTTATTCAATAGAATTTTGGAGAGGTCCCTCACTTCCTTAGTTAGGTTTATTCATAGATATTTTATACACTTTGAAGCTATTATGAATGGAAGTGAGTCCATTATCTCCTCTGTATGCTTGTGGAGGTTGGGCAAGTTGACTTTGTATCCTTCCACAGTGCTGAATTTGTATATAATTTCAAGTTTTCTGGTAGAATTTTTGGATTTCAAATGTATGATATCAATGTCATCTGAAAATAGGGAGAGTTTGATTTTTTCTTTCCCTATCTGTATTCTTTTAATTTCCATTTCTGTATATTATTGTGATCTAGAATTTTAAATTCAGATTATTATTAATGAACAGTTGTTTAAAAATAAGTTAGGAAATCAAAATAATGTGTTTTTCCTTTCATATTACTTTACTATCTCTTGTTTTTGCTTCCTATTTTTCCTTTTTTCTATCAGTGGCAGAATTTTACCTGCTAGATTTTATTCCTCTGTGCTTTCTGGATTTTAATGGACTATATACTTTTAAAACACTAGCAGATGTTGCCTTTACTCTTTTCAAAACCTTTACTTCATTGTTTTCCATATATATCTAACTCCTAATTGAGCCCATATCTTTCTTATTTCAATAGAGAAATTGCCCACATTTAAATCACTCCCCTTTCATTAAATTAATCTCTATTTTTGTTAATGTAGTTCAGAATTGGATCCAAATTATCATTATTAAGACACTATGTTTACACTGTTTATCTACTTGTTAAGAATACTGAAGTCATTTGACTGTTTTGTGATTAATTTTAGAAGCTATAATGACTTATTAAGTATCCAATATCAGTTCAGTTTATCTTTCCCCGTTCTGTATATCTTACCTTTGCTTGACATATCAGTCAATTTGAATATCAGTCAAATAACTTTTTAGAAGACTGTAAGACTCTCTACATTCTCCTCTTTTTATATTTCTAGTTGTGTATACAACTCTTGAATTGCAATATTTTGACATATCTGAAAATATCACACCATCTTTTTTTCTCCATTTTGTGTTTCAATTAAGACATTTAAGAAAGGCTTCACTTATTTCCTTTTTAATGTAACTTACATTCTTACTCAGGCAATTGTAGGCATTTTTATGTCTGTAACATAAAAAGAAAGACCAAAGAATTTGCCTGTGTATGTTTATATGTGATTCTTTTCCCACTGATTTTTTCACGTGTTCAGATCTTCCAAAATACTTTAGCAGTTCAAAAAAGGTTACTCTTGATTAAACTCCTTATGTGCCATTCCTCCCTTTATCTCCTGGGACACCATTTGCCTGTATCTGTCTATATTTAAAATTCTCATTCTTTTGATATCATATACTATACCTTTCTACTTGTTATATGGTTTCTTAAGTCTGTCCAGTGCATTATTGCTTCAAGTAAAGAATTCCACTGTAGTATTGAAACTTGGTGATTTTTTTAAGAAAAACATTTGTATTATTTGCCTATGTGCCTGTTTTACTCAAGTTCTTAAATTTTCATTTAAGGAACTGCAAATTTCCACTGCTTCTGTTTTTATTTACCGTATGTCTTATCTTTACCTCTTATTTCAAAGATTTAAGATGGTAAAAAAAAATCCTCCTGGTTTGTATAATTTTGTGATGCCCTGTGCACAAAATATGTAAAGAATGATTAATTAAAGTTTTTTCATGCAATATATTTTAATCATCCTCTTTGCCTTTCCCCAACTCCTCCCAGATTCTCCCCACCTCCTTACCTACCCATCTTTTCTCGTGCACAAAAAAAGACCCAAGAATAACGACAATAAACAAAAATAAAATAAAAATAAACAAGCTAACTGAAAATAGATAAGAAAAAACAAATATCAAAACAAATAGCACAGAAAAAGAAAAACAAATCAAACAAAACAAAAACTGGAGTCCATTTTCTGTTGACCAACTGCTCCTGGGCCTGGGACCTATCCTGGAGTGTGGTTAAAATACCTATTGAAACTCCACTGGAGAAAACTGATTTCCACTTTCCCATCAGGTATCAATTGCAAATATCTTCTTGCTTGTGGGTGCGGCTTTGTATTTACCTTTCTCAGTGCTGGGAGATTGTCTGGCTTGAATCTGTTCAGATCTTGTGTGTGCTACATCAGTCTTGAAGTTTAAGAATGCTAATGCAGTCTCATTCCTGTTTTTTCTCATATATATATATATATATATATATATATATATATTTACTAAAATTGCCAATTCCCTAGTAATGGACATAGACTAGCTTCAAGCTAAATAATCATCCAAAGATTAAAACTTTAACTAAAATATTTCATTTAAAAAATATTTCTTTAGTATAAAAAGCAATAATGTTTTGTAGTATGTGAAAAAATTTTGAATGCTATTTTTGTTTGCTTCTTTTACTCCTCATATATGTTCGTTTTATTTTATGATTAGAAGATAACAGACTTGCATGGAGGGACACACTATTTGTGTTGATTCTTGATGGTGTACTGATGCTCAGTAGGTAGAAAGACAGTGAAGAACAGTATATCTTGATCAAACTCTAAAGAAGGTAAGTTACAATGATGTGGAGGCCTTAGTGGCCTAAGAAATAGTTAAGCAATTCGTAAACATATAGGATTTCCTCATATGCAGAATGTTGTAAAAACAAAATTGGCTATCTGAAAGTTTCAGAATGAATCACAAATACATATGGTAGAGATTCTAGAAAACCCACAATACCTTTATTCAAAGACTTGGTTATCTCACAAATAATTAGTTTGGTAAGCCTGAAAGTATCTGTTTACCTCTCTTGGTACAGCATGTGGCATGTGCTCAACAAATCCTTCTTTCACAGTGGTGATCATGTGCAGAAAAGATGAAATATCACCAAGTGACAAATTAAATTGGAAGCTACCCAGTTGGCTTCCATTACCACTGACTGAACACATGCTGAATTCCAAACTCTTTTCAGGATCACAGAATGTAATGCTTATGAAAAGTCCTCATGTCATAAAACCACATAAAAGACTTCCTTGGCTCCCTTCCACTTTATGTTTTTGATATCTTCATATTATGCCTCTTTTCTTTCAAGGGATAGAAAAGGGGAACATTCAATATGGGAGATAGCATTTAAAACCCATTTACCAGCTCTAACAGTGGTATATAAGCAATAGTTCTTTGCCTAAATCTGCCTGTTGCCTGGTGTATCAAGACACTTGGTGTGTGTATATGTTGGTGTATGCTTGTGTGTCCATGTGTGTATGACAGTGGAAGCCAGCAGTTGATGTCACTTGTTTTCCTTAATTGTTCTCTCTCCTATGTTTTTGAGACAGAATATCTCACTGTGCTTGGAGCTCACTGATGTGACTTGATTAGATGTCTCCTGAGCTCCCATTATCCTTCTGTCTTGTTCTCTACCAAGCACTGTGATCCTGGACATGTGTCATCAAACATGGGCTTTTATGTGAGTTCCAGAAATATGAACTTAAGGTCTCATGCTTTTGCAGCAAGCACTTTACCTACCATCTGAGCCAACTCACTAGCTCTTTGTCAGTATGATATTGTTTGGAGAATACACACCCATTAGTTCATATACATTATTTGTATAATCTGTGCTACAATTCAGGAGTTCACTAGCTGGGATTGAGACTGTAAGGCATACAAAGGTTTAAGAGGAAAAAAAAAACCTGCTTTCTGGTTCTTTTCAAAAGAGCTTGCTGACTCCCAAACAAAACTGCTAATCTACCATAGCTTGAAAAGCCCCCTCCCCATTCAGACTCCAATATTAACATCTTGATAAATTTTCAGTGTTTCTCCCATAATTTCATTTATATATACCCCTTTTGCCATTTCATTAATAATTCTGCTCAAATAATAACACTAATTTACTACTTACTATTAATCTAGATTACTGGGTAAAGTATACCTGGATTCTGTACTAGAAAAAATCAGTGCTAAAAGAAAGAGGTTCTCAAGAATTACTGTGCATAATCTGACTTTGTCACTTACCACCTTGCTCGCTACCCTCTGCGGTTTAGGTACATTTATGTTTTACCCCTCTTTTAGTTTGCCAATAGTGTTCATAACTTTGGGACTGGATACTCTGTGCTTTCTGTGCCTGGGATAATTTCACTTCATTTGTTCATCTCTCTCTCTTCTACGTGTGTTACACAGACAGCCTTATTCAGTCACCTGCTGTGCGATATCATCCTATTTTTGTAAACTCACTCTCATTTTAATGTGCTCATTTTTTCTTCATTATTGTAAAATAATTGATTTCCTCTACAAAAGGGTTGGCATCATGAAGATATTTCATTATGATTGGTATTATAATACCATTGCATATCACAACTTCAGTAACATAGTATGTACTCAACTAATATTTACTGAATCAATGAATAATGGATCTAAGAGATACATTGGAGAAGGGTTATTTATGGAAATCAGTGGTAGAGCTTTTGAATGGTAATATGCAAGAACCTGGGTTCTAACCATAGTAATGCAAAAACAAAACATGGACGCCTTTGTAGACGAATTTCTAAATGGTCTTATTAAATAAAAGAATGTGGAGCCAAATATAGGGGTGAAAGTCTTAGAGATCAGGGAAATAGTGAGAGCCACCAACCAACCTTACCTCACCAGCTCTGCAGCTACCAAAAGTGAGCTACTTCCTGCCTACCCGCGCCTTTATTGCCTTGCTGCTCTGCCCTCTCATTGGTTCTTAGCCCAGCTACCTCACTTCCTTGTCACTGCCTGTCTGTACAGACCTCCAGGTCTCTATGGTTGGTACTGGGATTAAAGGCATGTGTCCCCACAATTGGCTCTGTTCCCTAGTGTGGCCTTGAACACACAGAGACCCTGCCTGCTAAGTGATAAGATTAAGGGCATGTGCTACCACTGCCTGACTTTTGTGTTTACTTGAAATGGCTTGCTATTTCCTCTGATCTCCAGGCAAACTTTATTTATTAACATACAAATAAAATATCACCACACACCTTTAAGAAAATTAGACTATTTACATGGTCAGGTAAATATAATGAATATAAATTTAACCGGTGAACTCAAACTAATTGCTTCCTTTTTACACTTGAATTTTATCATTTGTAAAATGGAATAATTAATAACTCATATCCTGTAACATGATACATTGATAAAAATGTATATAAAAGTTCAATCATATTGTTTGTAAGTAAAATTGTTTTCATTTTGGATATTGTCCTAATTGCTAAGTACCAAAGCACTGAAAACTTGATTCTAGCTTTGAGGAAAATGCATTTCTATCATAAATTAGATTACGTAGATAGCAAATGAAGTAGTAAACTAATAAACTAGTATTATCACAAATGGAATCCTCTTAAGTAAGAATATTAACTGTTGTCAATATATGTGAGTATATTTATATATGTGCATATGGATATATACAATATACACACTATGTATGGAGAAAGGGAGGGGGAGAACTTATTCTGTGTCTGGCATTATTGAGCAAATTTGTGACAATGACTGTTCTACAACTGTTTCTTTTTGCATTCTCTTCTCATATTTTCATTGGAAATTATAAGTGGTCTCTAAACAAAGGTCTTGGCAGGAGCCAACATGGACCATTCTCTCCCAGTAATTCTGAAATGTTGGACACCCAAAGATTGAATATGATTATGTTAACTTCTTGAAGTTTTGTTCTGCTCTAAGTTCAATGCAAGTCATTATTTCACCTTAATTTAGCTTTGTAGTTTCCATAATTGATGTATTACATTACTAGAGTGACTAAATGTTCCACTTTTCTCAGTACTGAAGGAGTTAATGAGACAACAATCAACCTAAATATAGTGATAATGATATCTATGAGGGTCCGTATGCATATATGTTTTATGTGTTCATATGTATAGATGTGTTAATTTAGGTGCCATATTTGGACTAAGAATTAGGAGATAAATCTAATGATATACACATTATGTCTCCAGAGTGTTGTAAATACCATCTTTTCCTGAAAATTTCCTAGAAACAGGTGTAATTTCTTTGAACTATTTTTGGCCCTATCTAAATATTATATTTGAATCTCATTTCCCAAGACTGAGTACCTAAATTCTTGAGCAGGCATAAATCCATTTTGTAGGAATTCATATAACAAATGCCCATCGCTGCTTCTCTCTATCTCTGTTCCCAACTAACTGATGAGTAATTTGCTGTTAAAATAAGGCAAAATCTTTATTTTTGTTATTGTATAAATCATGGAATAATTTTCATACATAGTCTTGTTGGAGGTTGAGCATTTTTATTCATTTAAATGATTTGTGCATCTTTAACACATTTGGTGCAGAAGAGTAAGACCATTTTATCATTATCATTAATCAATGCTGTTACCTTTACTTAAATACTTGGTTCATTAACTCTAGTTCATTGTGATGAATCTTCAATCTTACTAAAAGAATGAAGCTATACTTTGCAATAAGAAAATCAACAGTCGTCGGGCGGTGGTGGCACACGCATTTAATCCCAGCACTCGGGAGGCAGAGCCAGGCGGATCTCTGTGAGTTCGAGGCCAGCCCGGGCTACCAAGTGAGTTCCAGGAAAGGCGCAATGCTACACAGAGAAACCCTGTCTCAAAAAACCAAAAAAAGAAAATCAACAGTCCCCGAACTTTTACCAAAACATATTTGAATATGCTTCTGTATTATACCCACTTGTGTGAAAATGGAATGTACATTGGAAAAATTTTCAGAGAGATTATAAGTGTCTCTTAGCCATACTCAGGCAAAAACTCAGTGGGCCATTCACAAATGAAGATATGAAAGTAGGATGGGGACTTATTGAGAATGGGAGTAGCAGTGGGAGGGGATGTGAGAAAGGCAAATGGAGGGTGAAAAGACTGAAATTCATCATGTACATGTCTGAAACGGGGCCTGGAGTGATGGCTCAAAGTAGTTGAAAGGATCAACTGAGCAAGTGTTCTTATGGTATGATTATTAGCTGTAAAGTAAAGGATAACCATGCTACAATCCACAAGACCGGAGAGGCTAGGTAACAAGGAGGGCACATGGGGGAAACTTAGATCTCCCTGGGAAGGTAAAACAGAAGAGATCTTCTAGGTGGACTGGGGGCAGGTGGTGATGGGAACATGGGGGAAATCAGGTGGGGGAGGGATAGAGGGGGAGAATACTGAAAGAGATGACTGGAAAGGGGTGGGGCATTCAGGGGTCAGGTAGAAACCTGGTGGAAGGGAAACTCCCAGGAATCTACAAGGATAACCCCAGCTAAGACTCCAAGCAATAGGGGATATTTAGCCTGAACTGGCCATTTCCTGTAACTAGGCAAGACTTCCAGTGGAGGGACTGGGTCACCAACCCAACCACATAACCTTTGACCTACAGTCTGTCCTGCCTGTTAGATGGGCTGGGGTAAAGGTGGCACAGAGATTATAGGAGTAGCTAACCAATGACTGGTCCAACCTGAGGTCCATGCCCCAAGGGCCACCCCTGATATTGCCTGGAGCACCAGGACCCAGAGGTTGAATGGCCCAGAGACCTAGGAAAGAATCAAACACAACTGGAGGGAAAAAAAAGTCAATGTGATGCCTAACAATATTCTGCTATACTCATAGATTGGTGCCTAGCCCAGTCATCATCAGAGAGGTTCCATCCAACAGCTGATGGGAACAGATGCGAGACCCACAGTCAAACATTAGTCTGAGCTTGGGGAATACTGCAGAAGAAAGGGAGAAAAGATTGTAGGAGCCAGAGAGGTCAAGGACATCACAAGAAAACCCACAGAATCAACTAACCTGGGCTCATAGGCAATCACAGAGACTGAACCAACAACCAGGGAGACTGCATGAGACTGACCTAGGCCCTCTGCATATATGTTACAGTTGTGTAGCTTGTCTTCTTGTGGGACTCCTAACAGTGGGAGCAGGGGCTGTCTCTGACTGGTTTGCTGGCTTTTGGGACCTTATTCCTCATATTGAGTTGCCTTGCCCAGTCCTAATACAAGAGGAGGTGCTTAGTCTCATTGTAACTCGATATGCCATGGTTTGTTGATATCCATGGGAGTCCTGTCCTTTTCTGAATAGAAATGGAAGAGAGAACTAGAGGCTGGGGAGGTGCAGAGGGGAGGTGAGGGGGAGGGACTGGGAGAAGAGGAGGAAAAACACAAGGGTCAACTGCTCTTGTAGAGGACCTGTGTTCAGTTCCCAGAATCCCACATGGCAGCTCATAACCATCTGTAAACTGATTACAGGAGATCTGATCCAATGCTGTCTCCTGGTATCCATAAACACCAGATATGTATGTGATACACATACACACATGCAGGCAAAACACTCAAACACATCAAATAAAATCTTTGAAATGCATGAAACTGCATAACAATAAAAGAGGGATTACATGCTTAGTACTTTAAAATGTACTGGTATAAGCCGGTCAGTGGTGGCACATGACCTTAATCCCAGCAATTGGGAGGCAGAAGCAGGTAGATCTCTGAGTTTGAGGCCAGCCTTGTCTACAGAGTGAGTTCCAGGACAGCTGGGGCTACACAGAGAAATCATTTCGAAAAAAACCAAAATAAAACAAGCAAAAAAGTACTAGCATAGTATTTGGAAACAAACAGTATTCAAATAGCTCCTGTATGATTTATAGCTATCCATTGTTATTTTCACTATATAGTTTGTTATACTCCCATGTCCTCTTTTCCTCTATGTCAGCAAAATCATTCAAGAAATTTAAACTTCTTTAACAGGTCCTAGTAGTTATTGATGTAGGTATTTGCTAAAGGATAGTATTCAAGAAACGTTGGTTAAACAAGTAAAGAAGCTTTGGGGATGTGAATTTGTGCTGAGAATGTGCTTGGTAATGCTCTCTTGTCCCCCGTCACCCCCTCTTCTGCTTTGTTATTACACATATATGTATACACACACACATATATATGCATGTATGTGTCTATGTATATGCATGTATATATATATATATATATATATATATATATACAATTTACAGAGTCTATTTAGCATTACTTATATGTACATGTGTCCAGGCTTGATCCCCATGGAATTACACTACCTATAGGGAACTTGTTACTAAAGAAAACCAATTCTCATTTCTCAAAAACCATTGACTGACTATAGCTCTTCTAGGTCCTTGTGAAGATACTCCTATCTGTATCAGCATGTCAACTGCTGTTGTCATCATGTACATATTTTTTTAAAGGTTAATTACAGTAATTTTGTTTCTGGGTGATCTTTTCTGGACACTATAGATTATTAGTAATTAGTGCCTTCTGTATCAAAATTTTTTTCACAAAATTTTATCATGTACTTACTACACCTCAACCTTTCTTGATGAATTTTACCAATTCTTCCTTAGGAGTTTGAAGTCTTTATTTTTCTTTGGAGCTTCACTTTCATAATTTTAAATGTCAAGTTTGTTCGTTTTACATGAAAATTCAAACTAAATAATGCTGAATTCACCTCCCATTCCAAACAAAATTTTCTCATACTATTTATGTATTATTTGTTTTGTATGTATGATATGTATATGTGTGTGTGTGTGACTGTGTTTGTGTATTCCTATGTGTAAATGAAGGTATGAATATAGAGATCAGAGAGGAACCTCCTATGTCAGTCATCACTTGTCTCCTTTGAGACAGGGTCTCTCTTGTTCATTGCTGTGTAAGTCAAGCTAGCTATCCTAACAACCCATAAGCTTCCACTTTTAGCCACTTCCCATGTTGCTATAGGAACAATGGGATTAGAGATGTATGATGCTGCAGTGATCTTCCATGGATGCTAAGGACCTAATTCAGGTCCTTATGCTTGTGCATCGTGCACCAAGTACATTGAGTGCTTTTCCCATAGAACCATCTCCCAGCCCTGTATTCTTTATCTTTAGTAAGAATCCCATGAGTGTATGAATCTTGTCTATCTTCTTTTTTGATTAATATAATCAGTGCCTAATATACAGCCTAACCCTTGGACAATCGTTAGTGTTCATTCCAAGGGTAAACTTTATTATCAGAGTACGGCTTCGTGCTTTGGGAACAGAAATTTTCTGAATGACCTGTGCATTATAACTTGACATTAAATACTTATTGCATCAAATCAGATTCAAAATATTTGCTTAATTTGGTTCGATAATTTTTGAAGATTTCTGTCTTGTTCCTGTTGATTTTGTATGGTCATTCTAGAAAAATATTAATTATTGGTATTTCATGAGGCAGAACAAAGTGTCAAACATAGTATTAAGTACTTTCCTTGGTGCCTTTATAAAATCTTCCACAAATACACATGTGGGTTCAATATATATAAGGAAACCATACAATAGACAGTTTAAGTCACCATAAGTTTACACGGATAGTAACTAAATTCCTATTAGCTGTCTGTTACATAGCATTACTATGTTACTCTAAATTCCAATATTCACTAAAGAATCACATTTGTTCATACATACATATACATATATGGGCACAATATAAGAGGAGCCCAATTGGAGTCCAAAATACACTGGCCCTGAGACACTGGCCATTTAGTGCTCACAAGTGAACAGATGCTATACTGACCGTTATTTTGGCAAGCAATATCTGCTTGCAGCAGGTGAACTACATATTGTTCCGGTGTTCGTGGGAATTTCATTTCAAATTTAAGCCATTAGAACTGTGCTATCCTCTTGGTTGTATAGTCAGATTGCAGGGCACTGATAACCTAACACTGAATAGTAGGCAATGAAAATCCCTTTATCACTGTTAGACTTTTGCAGGAGAATTTGAACTAGAGGACTATTAAGAGATACAGGAAAGGAAAAATATGCCATGCTCCAGTGATTGACCTTGACATGGACATTTAAGAAATTGAAAGGTCAATATGATTGAAAATAAATAAAAGTAGATATTTATGTAACCAAGCAACCATTTTTTACCATACTATCTATCAATGTCTTTTAACTAATTTCAATAATTTCAATAACCCAGTTTCATCTGGGTGTTGAGATGAAACCCCATGTTTTTATTGAAATGTGTTCTAACTCTTCCAGACATTTGAAATATATCCTCATTGAAGATCAATAAAACAAAGTTTATCTGTTTAGCTCAAAGAACATATTTCAATTGAAAACTCTCTGAATTCATCCTGGAAATCTTAGTGCTTCATGACTAAACAGAAAAAGTATCTGGCATTTCAGATAATTAGTTTGATAGAGAATGTTCTTCATATACAGTTCCAGGTGGACACAAGGAGACCACAGCAATATACCTAATGACGATGGAAGATAAATGGCTTTTAGCTTACTGTCTTAAAGCTGTGGCGTGTCTTACTGTGATTAATGGTTTTATTTTGTATTCTGTTCCCCACCCCTTACCCAGGCTCAGCCATCAGACTTAAATGCCATGCTCTTTAAAGCTTTAGACATAGGTACATATTCTTCATTCCTTGGGTATGTTCTTGCCTTTGTTTTTGTTTCCTGTGGGTAGCAGGCCTAGCTCACACTGATAAATACATGCTCATTCATCACATCTTAATTCTAATGTCACCTCCTTTGGGACGTTTCCAGTGAAGAATTCCTAATTCCAAATGAGTTAATTTTCCTTTATAAACTTCATGGCACATTCAACTGCAGTATGTATCATATTGTGCTATAATTGTGAATAATCATGGTTCTCTAAAACCATTCTATTTGGTTAAGGGTTCACATATGAGTTAAATGCTTTAATTTATTTACCCCAGACCTCATTTTACCAAAATTTTAAAAAATCAAAGGCTTCTTAACAAGAAATAGGTGACAGACAAGAGGGAAGCATGGTAACCAGCATGGGAAATAGAGGTATGTATAAACAAGATTAGGTCTGTGGTATCCATCTTTGTTTTTCCATAACCCAGCAAAGTCATCACTACTTAGAAAACAAAGAGCCTAGCTGGAATCTTTCAGTCACCTATCCATCATCTATCCATCTATCTATCTATCTATCTATCTATCTATCTATCTATCTATCTATCTATCTATCTACCTATCTATCTATCTATCCATCTTTCCATTGAATATACTAAGAGTTATTTTAAAGACTTCTTTAAAAATGTTTACTTACTATTATTGTTTGTAGTACGATTTGTGTATGGATGAACATGTACCGTGCAAACATTGTCAGGGTCAGAGGAAAACATTTGGAGTCCATTCTCTCCTTCCATGTTTATATGGGTTTGAGAGATACGGTTTAGTTCATAAGGCATGCACTGGATGTACACTGCCCACTGAATAATCTTACTGACCCCTACTAAGTAATATTTTACTAAATCATTAAATTCCCCTTCTGTTTTTAGACTTGTCACTCAGCCATTGACACCGTGATGTCTACTAACAATCATGGGAATTAATCACATTAATTTCTTCCAGCAATTCTTACTTATGAATGTAGGATCAAAGGCTTAAAGAGACAAAGCAGTTTTTCTTACATGATTACATTGCTCAAACATTATTGAAATCAACTCTCTGAACTACATCTACAAAAGGACGAAAATGAATAGGAGTTCAGTGTTCAACTAGCCTAAGGTTTCACAATATATGGTTCTAAAGTATATCTGAACGCAATGTTTTAAAAGTCATTTCTCATTTTCATTTGCTCAAAGTTCCCTGATGTTCATTTTTCTTTTTAGTCTTTTTACAATTGGTCCAGATTCTGTAGAAATTTCATGCATCATTAAATGAATTGATTTCTTTTGGCTTCCATGTTTGTGAGAGTTTCTGAGTCTTTTGGTATTTTCTGTTATGCCATTGCCTTTGTGGTTGCAGTAAGAAGTTAGTTTGGGTCACATGTGTAAACTATTTACATTATGAGTGGATTGTATAAGAACATGTTTCCTCATTGCATTTCAGAGTGCATTTGTTTTGTCTATCCCTGAAAAAACTGTCGATGTCTGTCCTATATCCAAAGAATCAACTGGAGAAGAGGGAGTGGTTGGAGGGAAGTGGGAGGTAAATAAGAAAAGATAGACCAAGGACTGATGAGATAGCTCAGCATTTGAAGGTCAATATGCCAAGTCTAACGATTTGAGTTTGATCCCTGGGACCAAGCAGGAAATTTGAAAGGGGCCTTTTGTGGTGGGATGTGTTAAGGGAGGGGGAGAGTAGATTATGGGTAGAGCAAAAGTAGTGAATTGCAGTATTGTGGGGCAGAACGGCTTATAAAAGGAGAGGCCTGGGATTATTGGGGGAAGTCAAGGAGTGAAGGAGCAGGCTAACAAAAAGAACATCTGAAAACCCGTATGGAAGCTTACTACCTCAGGATGTAACTAGAAGAAAAAAATAAGTGGAAGGATAGTAGGACACATGGAAAATGAAAGAAGATGGGGGGATACTGAAGAATAGTTAAGTGGGAATGGAGACTGGAAATGGGGAAAGGGATGGGGTAGTGGCTAGGTTAACCAATAACTAAGAATTTATGAAAATCTTATGGGAACCTGTGAGAAGCAGAGGAGGTCCTGAGTAAATGTGTATTATTGGCATGAGCATGGCATGGGCATGTTAAGAACTCAGTGCCTCAGATCCACGGGAATGCCAATCCTTTCCTGGGTCAGTCTCAGATGAATGGCAGTCTTCTCTGGTCCAAGTATGGATGTTCGTGAATAATTTGCCTTTAGCTAAAACCAGTGTGTGCAGAAACTATCAACTGCAGCTTCCTCCTCCCAGATGTATGCCACCTGAGTGTATTCCCTTACAGAAACCTTTTACTGAAATTAGCTAACCTGCATCCTTCTCATTTGTGCTGTATATAATAGACTCACTGAATTTGTGACTTGCAGTTGGTATGTTTCCATTAGAGTGCATGGCCTACCAGATCCCAGCTCTTCTGTACATATGTCTGTCATTTTTTCATTCCCTCATCTCCCTAGTCAGGTCAATACCAAAGCTCTACAAGTCACTCAGAAACTCATTAATTAGTAAACTAATTTCAAAACATAACAACAAAGGAGTTTGAACATAATAATCTTGCATTGGTGAATAAAGCTGCTACCAGAAGGCATGAGTAATTGAACAAAAATTCACAGGATAAGGCATGGGATACCTCCCTATGAGCTTAGTTAAGGAAGGACCCACAAGCTCCAAGGCAACATTGGGCTATTGCCATTGCCTTTGGTTATCCATCAGAACCACATTACTCAAAGCACCATACATTTTGACTACAGGATATAGAGAAATCAGTCTCACAACCAGAAATCTTCTTCCCTCTGACTACCATTCACAGTGCTGGAAGGTACTATACAGGATTCTGGGGAAGAAAAAAGAACCATCAATGGTCTTATTCAGTGCCTTCATGCAGGGACCCCCTGTTAGGCATTGCCTGGCCTTAGTGGAGCTCCAAAACTGTAGAGGAAGATTATATGACCCCTTTTCTTTCATGACTCAAAAAACCATCACCATGTGGACAACACTGACAAGTTTGATGAACAGCTTGGGATGGGAACTCACTCACTGAACCACATTTACAGAAGCTTTTGTTTGTTTTTGATATTTAGGAATGTTAAAGTCCTTAGGCCTTACCTTTCAAAAGTTGGAAGCTTAGCTGGGTGTATTTTTTGTTTTGAGAATACACTCTCCTTTTTTCCAGTGCCAATCTGACCACTGCTTAATGGTACTAATCTGCTTAACAATTGTAGCCTTCTTCCAACATAAACCTTAGCTATAACATTAACTTTGCCAGCAACTTTTCTCACTCCAGATGGTACATTTTGTATTTCTTTCTGCCCCATTTGATCTTTTCCAATGTGGAGCTGCATAAGAGTGGTTATTAATAGCCACAGACAAAGTCATTATTAGGCTGCCTTGAAATCAACTCTGCCAAAGAAATTAGCACATTACTTTTAAATTTATCCTTTGCCAGTTCTTAGGTCAAGGGCAGAAAGCAGCCACATTTTTTCAAAATATGACAACCATGATTTCTTGATGTGAGATGTCTTTCTGTATCCTGTGAACATGTGTTGTTCACAATGGTTAATAAATAAAGCTGCTTTGGCCTATGGCAAGGCAGGATAAGAGCCAGATGGAAAATCCAAGCAGAGATACAGGGAGAAGAAGGGTGGAATCTGGGAAACTTGATCCAGCCACCCAAGGAGCAAGACACCAGGAGACCAGTAATGCCATGTCCATGTGGCAATACATAGATCAATAAAAATGGGTTAATTTAAATGTAAGAGCTAGTTAGTAACAAGTCTGAGCCATCGGCCAAATATTTATAATTAATATTAAGTCTCTGAACGGTTACTTGAGAACTGGTGAGCAGGAGAAAAACTTCCAATTACAGTTTTTAGCCTAGATGCTACCCTTGTTCCTTTCTGAGACCTCTTGAGCTCCATAATCTGCATTGGCACCACTGCCCCCAAAACTCCTACTAGGATGGCCCATTAAGCTTTGCTTATATCGTTCAGTGATTTCTCTAGTCTGAAGTCCAATGTCTTCTAAATTCCTCCAAAAAAAAAGAAAGAAAAGAAAAATAAAAGAAAGAACAAAAGAAAAGTTAAAAACGGAAAGAAAAGTAAAAACAACAGCTTGGTCAGGTTTTACATGGAAATAGCCTATTCCCTGGTATGATCTTACTGTTCAGTTAGAACCTCCAGTTCACTCCTGCTTGATCTAGAAAGCCCCATTCCTGTCTCTCTCTTACTCTTTCCAAACCCTGCCCTCTCAGATAATCTCCGAACAAATGGAAGGCACCAAAAAGCCCAGTTCCACATTCTTGGTGGCTATGATAGTTCCTCCCCTGAAGTTACCAGCATCCCAAGTCCCCACCCAAGCATTCCAGCTTTTGACCATACTGAGACACAAATCCAGTTTGTGGCAGACATGTCATCACCCCTCCCCTACAGATGACGTAAGCACCCTGCTTTAGTTCAGTGTGACTTCTGTCTCAATGATCTCTGGGGCTGGAGCACTCACCCAGGAGTTGCTTTGCTCATATAAACCTGTTTTCTTTTTACTTTTTCAATTCAGCTTGATCTGGCTTACTGCATCAGCAGAGAAACATATTATTGGGGTAAAGAAAACCTATTAATTACTGTGATGAAATGCCATAATCAAAGCAACTTTTAGAAGGAAAGGTTTATGTGGGCTTATAGTTCCAGAGGGTTATTAGTCCATTACACTGAGGAAGCATAAGAGCAAGCAACATGTAGACTCACATCTTAAAATGTTTGCAGAAAGCAAAAAGTGTTAATAAGGAATGGGGCAATGGATTGAAACCTCAAAGCCTGCCCCAGTGACATATGTCCTTTAGTAAGGCCACATTTTATAAAACTCCCCAAATTATACCACCAAATGTCAGAGCTTATGGGGGATATTCTCATTCAAACTGCACAATATGATTCTGCAGTGGATCTGGCCATGGAGACATGGACATAGTAGACACATTAAGTCTAATTTGGACTTAATAAATATCTCCTCAGTAAATGAAAAAGTATATTTCACAATAGAGAAATTTGCAAATGTCCTAAGAAGCCATAGAAGAGCTTCACTGCAGCTTGGATGGATTAGCTTGAATTATGAGAACACTATATCTGCTTTAGTGCAGTATTGAAACATGTTTAACATTTTAATATTAACCTATTCTTTAAAGCCTACAATATGAAATATGAAACATATCTTTTAAATTTGAGACCCTTACTGGCATAATTATCTTGAGATAATGCTCTAGATTCAAATGCTTAAGAGTATGTTAATGATTATGCAAAATTAAAAAGAAATATGCAGATATAATAAGTGTATAGGACTATAAAGTGAAATATTCCTGGTGAGATCAAATCATGGGGAACCAAAAGAATGTTTAAGAGTATAGCTATCTTCCTAATGCAGACTTCAGAAGGCAAGGATCTCATCCCAAACATCTCAGTTCCATTAACAACCTGTCATAGTTATTTATCCATTCAGTTAGCTAAGCATCACCTTTTAATGTAAGGAAGTAGTTTAAGATGGCCAATTTCTTCCATCTGTTTCCTGATCTTCAAGGTTAATTTAAATGAAATGATATTTAAAATGAATGAATACATAAAAATTATACTATAAGTTTACTGACTTTTCTAAGTAGCTGAGGAGTCCTACATAATTTTATAGAATTAATAACATTCATATTTTCCCCTTTCATCTCCCTTATTTTTCTTTTCATTGATTTTTAATTTGTTGTTGTAGAGACAAGATTTTGCTATGCAGCAGCCTAGGCTAACTAAGAACTCATGGTGCTTCTATCTCAGCCCCCTGAGAATTGTGATTGCAAGAATTTGCCACCTTGGCCAACTTTCATTTATTCATTTTAAAGTTTCAATTTCTAAAGTTTTTACTGTGGGCCAGCCACTGCAGTTAGTTATCTATTGGTGAAATTATTAAGGTCACTCCACGTAGTTAAAAGGGAGATTTATTTAGTGGCATAACTTACAAATGAAGGGATAGGTAGGTTGCAGGGTCTGGGGAAGACTTAGCGCAGTCCAGCGGTGTTCTCTGGAGAACTCTGCTCAGTCTACCTCTAGCGTCCAGGGTCCAGGAACCAACAGAGGAGTGGCGCATCCGGATCTCAGGTCTTCAGGGCCCTCTCTTGGCCTTGAAGCCTCAATGGGGGTTGGAACTTCCAGATCAAAGTTGGAATGGCTACCCACTACAGTTATCTATTGTAGATACATATATTCATGAGACAAAAATATTTTCTTAGATGGAATAATTAATATGTTGTACTAGGGGCCTAATTCAGGCTTTTTGAATCAATTATTACTAAACAAATATCTCCACCATTTTGCATTTCATTATTCTGAGACAGGGCAGAAAAAGAGAGCCAAGATCTTAATGAGTTTAAAGAAAATGTTTAAAAATAAGTGGAGAGATTTGTAACAAATAGTAAACACAAGTCTTTTCTAACAAATTCTATAAAATTTGTGTTGGGGCAAGGAATACAATCTTTTTTTGTCTCCCCTACTGGGTGAGACTTTCATGCAAATGTTTTAATCCTCCCCACCAAGTAAAGTCTTTCTTAACACAAAGGTCCCCTGCTATATTCTAGGAATTTGATGGCCTGGAGCAGTGACCCCTTTGTCCCTTCCTCTGCCATTTCCTTTGTGCCAGTTCTTTTAACACTAGCCAATTGAATAAGACTGTGAAGTAGGACTCCAGCAATTGAGAAAAGACAGTCATCACCTGAGTAGAATAAAACCAAACCAAATGTATCTCTTAGTTGTCTGTATTTCCTTGTGTAAGGTTAAGGCCAGCCCTGAGACATACATAGTAACAACATACATACACAGTAACATACATAGTAACAACTACTGACTGAGCAGGTTGTACTTACACATTTAAGAATTTAATATATGTGTGCATACTTATATGTACATATATACACACATATTATATATGTATATGTATATACACACACATACTATATGTGTGTATGTATGTAACAACAATTAATGAAAACAGAGGCCATGAATTAGAAAGAGAGCAAGGATTGGGTATACTAGGGTTTGGAGGGAGGAAAGAGAAGAGGAAATAATGTATTATAATCTCAAAAGAAATAATTTGGGAAAGAACCAAGTGCACTTCCTATAGATGTGTGTTCATTTTTTGGAGCACACCCTCAATTAAGAGTAAAATTAATTTTTGTTTAGACACTCCAGTAAATATCTTTTTGCCCCAGTTGAATTTAATTTCTGAATAACAAATAGAACATATAAATTGTATTAGGACTGGTGAAGAAAGGAAATTCAGTAATGTGATATTGCCAAGCAGAGGCAGAGTAGCACACTCTGATAGATGAAGAATGTGTTATTTTAATAAGTGAGACTTACATTGAAATCAGAAAGATAAAGATTTAGTCATTCAAAAATAAAAGACAAGAATTTCTGAGCAAAGGAAACAGGGTCTGAAAATTCTCAAAAGTGGAAAAAAGATTAACGTAATATATGAACAGAAGAGGGTCAGTGTCAAAAAGGGAAAATAGAATATGTGGGAGACAGGAGCTAAGCCCTTTGAGGTAGCTATAGACCAGTGCTTTGGGGTGGGAGGCTATTGAATGCTTGTATACAAAACTGTATTGTTATTTAATTACACTTCTTCTGGAAATTTTGTAGGGATAATGAATTAGAGAGAGGAAATAAAAAGACTTTTTTCTTAAAATATGTCTAATGAATCAAAGCAATGAATGAAAAGGTAGCTTAAAGCAGTGGCTATAGAAATATAAGTGGGTGACTTAGAGGTATATTTGTAGATATGGCTCATAAAGTAATATTAAATCGCTTACTTCTCTTTATCCATTCCAAGACTGGAGTCCATTGAATGAAGAATTGATGTCTTATTAATCTTTACTCCCAGGTGAGCCTATTCAATAAAAAACATTTTCTAATAGCTTGGAGTACCTGGTGCATGGAGTTCACTCATTAAATCTTTAGGTACAGTTTTCTATGCTTAATGAAATACTTGCTAGTTTTAATATATTATAATATAGTGAACAGGACCATATTTTCTCTTTCAATGCCCATTCAAGATCTTACATAATCTTCAACAGCATTCTTTTAGGATTTTCATCCTTCAGGTTTAATAAACATGCTTTTTCTCTCACATGGAAGTTCTTGCTTTTAACTGATTATTCTGTCATCTTCCTCTGGATTCTCATTAGCCATTTTATGTCTTGTTTGTAATGTAAAAGCACTACACTCCTGGTGTGAACATGCCACAATTCTGTATATCAGTCAAATCAAGATTTTATTCTATTTCTATATATTTTCTAATAAAGTCTAATATTTTTATGCTTTTTTTTCGTTCTAAGTAGGATCCAAAGGCACACATGTTACATATTCCCTGTAAAAGCACATTATACACATACCTTGAAATAAAGTGGTGTGAAGTCTTTCATTGCTTTTGTCCATGGTGAAACTTATCTATCATTGTCTTCCCTTTTATATAGGCTCTGGTAAGTTTCTTATATTTTATCCTGGCAGTTTGACATTTCATTATCTCTAGAAGAGCTTAGTGTCAATTAAATTTGTTCCTTCAAATTACTTTTAAAAATACTGTCAGATTGGACTGGCCCCTGGGAGATTTCTCCATTTATAGTTTTTGTGTAGAACAATTTTTTTCCCTACACAGTGTTTCTTGTCTGTAATGTATCTTTCTTTTCATGACAAAAATAGTCTTCTCAACATAAGTAATATATGGCAATGTTTATGAAAAGGTACTTTGAAATGAAAATGACATAAAAATTTGTTCTATTTTCTTCATATTATTGGCAATGAATGAGTTTAATCTGATTAATTCAGTATGGTTTCCCACATAGAAACTGCATTCCTCCTTCATGAATATGTCACTTCAGCTATGTATTTATCTTTCATGACATTGTTTGCTGTGTAGATAAAATTTAGAAACCCCATCAAAACCTTTCTATGAATGCCAACTAGCATTATTTCTACATTTCTGATGACTATTTTCATCATTAGCCAATAGCTTCAAAATCACTCCCTTTTCACAAAAATCTTGAAATCCTTTTGAATTTTCCTATCCTTTAGGTTAATTTATCAAGTAAATCCATAAATCCACAGCATTTAATAATCTCTCTCTCTTTCTCTTTCTCTCCTGCTTCTCTCTCTCCTGAGTAGCATGAAGTCAGGAGCTCCTTCTTCTTGTTCCCATCACCTGTATGACTGGGTTTGGAGCCTGCTAGGCTCAGCAGTGTACACAAATCTCAGACTCTGTCTATAACTCATACTTCAGTGGTAAAGCGTGGGTTTCATTGAGCCCCTGTCCCTTCTTCCACTGACTATTGATTAGGCTGGTCTTGCATAGGCTCAGTGCAGGTGAACTGCAGTTGATGTGAGTTAATGATTACAATAGTTTTCACTGTTTATAGTTAAAAAAAAAGATGCTTCTCTGATTAAATTTGGGAACTACTTTTGCCTTGGGATGTGTATGTGAATATATATATATATATATATATATATATATATATGGCAGTTTGCTGCTAAATCAATTTAGTTACTACAAGAAATAGACTATTCACATGGGCCTGCCTCCCCTGACCTGGATTGTTAGTCAACTTTACAATGCTAAACATTGCTTCCCCTAGCAGCAGTAGAGAGCCTCTTGGATCCATTCAGAACACAATTGTCAACTCTTCATCAGTCAAGCAGACTACAGAACTAAGCAGAAAGTACATAAAAGAAAGAAAGAAGGGAGGAAAGAAAGAAAGAAAAAAAGAAAGATTAATGTCTAAGAAATTATTTATTTATTTATTTCAAATCTACTGCTGTTTCTCCTCCTTTCTCTCCTTCTAGTACCTCCCCCTCATCTCCCCTCTGCCTCCCATCAACTCCTTCTCCATTTCTATTCAGAGAAGGGAAAGCCTCCAATGGATATCAATCAAACATGGCATATCAAGTTGAAGGCTGGATGAGGCAACACAGTAAGAGGAATAGGGTCCCAAAATTTGATACAAGAATCAGAGACAGCCCTTGCTTCCACTGTTAGGAGTTCCACAAGAAGAACAAGCTACACAACTGCAAAATACATGCAAAGGGCCTAGGCCAGTCCCATGCAGGATTCCTTGCTGTCAGATCAGTCTCTGTGAGCTCCTATGAGCCCAGGTTAGTTGATTCTGTGGATTTTCTTGTGGTATCCTTGACCCCTATGGCTCTTACAATCCTCCACCGATTCCCCTAGCTCTACCAAATGTTTAGCTGTGGTTCTCTCCATCTATTTCCATTAGTTGCTGGGTGAAGTCTCTCTGACCATTGGGCTAGGCACCAATCCAATCTATGAGTACATAGCAGAATATCATTTGGAATCATTTCATTGACTTTTTTTCACTAGTTGCATTTGGTTATATTCTAAGTCTCTGGGTTACACTTTAAAGAGCATTTGCAATCCTTAGCCATTAGGAAAATGCAAGTTAAAATTACTTTAAGATTGCATTTCACCTCAGTTAGAATGGCTATCACCAAGAATACCATTAACAACAAATACAGGTGTGGATATGCTGAAAGGGTGACCCTTTTACATTGTTGGTAGAAATTTAAGCCAGTGTAGCTACCTTGGAAATCAGTCTGGAAATTTTCCCAAAAAAAAATACCATATATATCTCCCAGCATTCTACTCTTGAGCATATACCCAAAGGGCTCTCATATACCCAAATGTACTCTATTTCAGGGATTTCTGAACATTAATGTTCATTATTGCCATATTTACAATAGCTAAGAAATGGAGACAGCTTAGATGCTCAACAACTATTGAGTGAATATTGAAGATGTGGTACATTTACACAATAGAATATTATCCAGTTATATAAAAATAATGAGATTTGCAGAAAAATGGATAGAGTTAGAAAAAAAATCACATTGAGGTAACCCAGATAGATCCAAGGGTCTCGTCTGGCACCTTCATACGTCATTAGTGGATGACTGTGTCCCAGTCTAAAAGCCGGAAGTGCACCCCCACGCCCTCTCTCTGAACTCTCTGTGCACTCTCTTGGTCTCTGTGTCTCTATCTCTGTCTCTCTCTGTCTGTCTGTCTCTTATTCTCTCTCCTTCTCCTAATAAAGCTCTAAAAGGTACCATGGCTCGTGACTCTTCTGCCACCGCAGTATCCAGCGCTAGCCACCAGTGCCGTATACCCGCGGTATCCAGTGCCAGACACCAGCGCCACCCTATACCCTTTCACAAACACCATATGTTCTTTTTCATATTAAGGGCCTAGTTCCAACTCTTTAGTATTGCGTGTCTAACATGAAGTATCTGTGCAAGCCAGAAAATAAGGGGAGTGTTGTAGAAAATAGGTAAAAAAAGAAAGGAAAGAGACAGAATACTGTGAGTGGTAATGTTTAGACAGGGAAAGTATTGTGGGTTTGGGAGATGAAGATGTGGAATAGGGAAGGACTAACCAGGATAAATGGAGTAAAAATATTTGACAAGCATTTGAATAAGGTGAGGATTAAAACTTGACTGTTGGACTTAGCAAGATTAATATTTTGGTCTCCTGTTGTACAAAATTTAAGTTGGTCTTATAACAAAAAACCTGGAACTAAATATTGGGGTAAATGCTGAAAGATCAGAGAGACAAAGGAACAAGCCACAGCCACTTCTCACCTCCACAAATACTCTGAATGTCTCTGAGTCCTCAGCCAAAAGGTCCAGCTGAAAAGGGCTCCTCAGCTGAAAAGCTGGAGTTCCTGTCTCCTCACACCTTATATGCCTTTCTCCACCCAGCCATATCACTTCCTGTCACAACCTCCCTAGTGCTGGGATTAAAGGCATGTGTGCCTCCCAAGTACTGGGAGCAAAGGCATGAGATCCCAAGTGCAGGGATTAAAGGCATATGACTCCCAAGTACTGGGATTAAAGGAGTGTGCCACCACTGCCTGGCTCTTTCTATCCTAGACTGAATCAATCTCATGTAGTCCAGGATGGCTTTGAACTCACAGAGATCCAGATGGATCTCTGCCTGCCTCCTGAGTGCTAGGATTAAAGATGTGTGCCACCACTGCCTGGCATCTATGTTTAATTAAGTGGTTGGCTCTGTCCTCTGATCCTTAGGCAAGCTTTATTTGATACACAGAATATCACCACGTCTCCTTCGTAAGAATTTTTCAAGTGAAAATATGGGAACTAAATCCTTAATTAATTTACTAAAAAGACAATTAGAGATTATAAATATAGAAAGCAAATTTGAAGGGTTTTTTCTCTACACAAGAATATGATAAAGGGGTAGTACAGTAAAAAAAATGTAACAAAAGAGTTGGAGTTGAATGCAAGGGGCGATATGAGTGACAATGAATAGAGGGTTGTCAAAGGATTCTTTGTGCCAATGTTACTATATACTTACAATTTTTAGGGCGCTAGAAGGAGTAACTACACAAGAAAGTGCTAGATCACCTTGATATTTTGGTAAGAACAAAAATTCATGTCATGACTGTAGCCTCAAAGTTTCTCCAGTCCCACCTGGCCCTGTGATCCCATGTTTCTCCAGTTCCATCAAGCCCTGCAGTCCCATAGCCACTTTTAAAATAATTACACAGAGGCTTAATATTAATTGTGAATTCTATGGCCTATTGGCTCAGGCTTCTTGTTAGCTAGCTCTCACAACTTAACTCAACCCATAACTATTAATCTATGTATCACCACATGTTGCATGGCTTTACCTGTGTCCCATTACATGTTGCTCCTTGGGCAGCTGGCTCATGTCTCCCCTTCCTCTCCTTTTTCCTTTCACTATCTCTCTTAGATTTTCCTACCTGGATCCATCCTGCCCTGCCATAGGCCAATGCAGCTTTATTTATCAACCAATCAGAGCAACACATATTCACAGACTATAGAAAGACATCCCACAGCACTTACCCTTTTCTGTCTAATCAAAAAGTAAGGTTTTAATTTTAATATAGTAAAATCACATATCATAGAATAGTTATCAAGCAAGAATTACAGTTACAATATCTAGTCTATTTATATTTAGCAAAATTAAAGAAAATATACTATCATCTATCCTATATTTGTGAGTCTAAAGTTTCATGTCTAATTTATCTGTTATCATGACTAAGGAAAGCTATAATTATAACTATCTAGTTTTCAAGTCCATCAAAGACCCCAGAAGGATATAATATTACCTAAGTAAAGAGGAAGTACATTGAAAGCAACTTCCATAATAATTCTAGAACTAACAGACACAGCTGGCTGGCTGGACAGTCACCCAAAGTTCCTCTGCAATGTTGGGACATCCATCTTCAGCTTATAGGCATAGAGTCTCTCAGTCACATATCCCTGTGTCTTATAGACTGTCTGGCAGTCTCCTCTGCAAAGCAGGAAACTGAAGGACCATTTTGCCTTGTTTTGGCAAAATTTAGTGGTCATTTTCCTATGGGTCCTGTATGTCCATTTTATACAATGTATTATCAAGCAGTCCAGGCATGAGCAGTTTCTTGCCCAAATGGCAAGTTTTGCAAAGAAGATAAATTTCATATGGAGTGTCTTCGATGACCATCTTTCTCTTTGAAGTAAATTGGTGCTGCTAGGAATAGACGTGTCTCACTGCCCAGAAAAGTCTAAGTTTTTAAAATATTTTAAATGCCGTATTCTGTGTTTGAAGCGATTGAAGATTACCTACCTAATTGAAATATATCCTTGTATACCTAGAAAACTTGACTAATATAAGTTTGATTATCATAAATGATTAATTATTAATCTGTATTTCCTAATTATACATTACAATTTTAAATGAGTTGCATAAACATAATACCTTAAAAAAGAGTAGAAATATGCATATATAGTATAACAAAACTAACTTTAAATTTGTATCAATAAACTAAAATCCACAGCAATGTAAATCATTTCAAACAAGTTGTTGCTCTATAAAAGTAGATTCAATAATCTACCCCTTTATCCTATCATGTCTATATCCCCTTTTCTTATTTAGATAGAGATTAAATTTGTAATCAACCTCCTTTAAATAAAAATAAACATTTATAAACAATATTTTAGGATTTTGGGCATAGCTTTTCATTCTATTTCCTGCCGATTGTGGGCACTGGCAAACTTATGGGGATCCTGAGAAAATTAAGAATTCCAGTTAAATCTTTACTGTGGTAGTCTAAGAGGCTGTATTGACCTTTCAGGAGGTTTTGGTTGATCAAACCATATTAACCTAAAAGCAGTCCATAAGTTCTCATCTTCTGTGGAAACAAAAGAAGAACCTCTTTTCCAAAGCAACATATCCTTAGACACAAATTTTGAAGTCAAAATACCTTTAAGATATCCATATTGATTTAACTGAGTAGCCTTTACAATCAAATGTCCTTCTATGGTGAAAAATCACAAAAAACAATAAAATAATATGTAGTATCAAGTTTCTTTGTGTAACTTCCATCCTTCTGTGGCTTAACATTTAAATTATTCTTATTGTCTCTTTAAAGACTTTATTTTTTTAAAACCCTCTATTTATTTATTTATTTATTTATTTATTTATTTATTTATTTATTTTCGAGACAGAGTTTCTCTGTGTAGTTTTGGTGCCTGTCCTGGATCTCACTCTGTAGACCAGGCTGGCCTTGAACTCACAGAGATCCTCCTGGCTCTGTCTCCCAAGTACTGGGATTAAAGTTATGCATCACCATGTCTTTATATAACTTTTCATATAACTTTTTATATTCTTTATATAACTCTTTATATAACTGTTTATATTCCTTTCCTTCTCTCTTCCAAGCCCATGTACATTTTTACATACACTGTAAACCATTTAGAGTTTTATCCATCTGAGTCTGTCTTATTGTGAATCTGTAATCACTTTTTGATCATTGATTTAAACTGCCGTGTGGCTAGGATCGATGTGGCAGCCCTGGCTACTGGCTCTGCTCACTTTAGCTTCCCAACATGACAGAGGTATGTTTACCACCAGTTCTGGGGGAACCATGCTCAGCACTGACTCTGGGAAATAGTGGGTCTATGCCTCAATCCAGCAGCATATAGTCAAGAAACATTTTTTGTCTGTACTAACAAAAGCTAAATTCACTGTGCAATGTGTTACATGGCTTGGAAAACCTCTGTGTACAGTAGCAGGAATCTACCATGCTGTAGCTCAAGCCTGCATGCCATGGCATCTCTGAATCATGGCTTGCTTGAGAGAAACAACTAGGAAGCTGTTTTTAGCTCTGTTTTAGAATCTTTTTTTAAAAGCTTTTTCAGGTTTTGGGTGGAAATTCATGCCCCATGTTGGGTGCTAAATGTATCTACAAAGTTTCTCTGGTCCCACCCAGGCCCATGGTCCTGTGTTTCTCCAGGCCTACCCGGCCCTGTGGTCCTACGGCCACTTATAAAATAATTACACAGAGGCTTAATGTTAATTGCAAATTATATGGTCTATTGGCTCAAGCTTTTTGCTAGCTAGCTCTCACAATTCAACTCAACTCATAGCTATTAATCTATTTATCGCCATGTGTTCTGTGGCTTTACATGCATCCCATTACATGTTGCTCCTTGGACAGCGGTTTGGTGTCTCCCCTTCCTCTCCTTTCTCCTTTCACTATCTCTCTTGGATTTTCCTGCCTGGCTCCATCCTACCCTGCCATAGGCCAGTACAGTTTTATTTATCAACCAATCAAAGCAATACATATTCACAACATACAGAAAGACATCTCACAGCATATGACCACATTTAGAGAACAAATAAAGGCACACATGAAGTGAGATTCATGACAAGATATCTGAGTTGAAGAAATCAGAAATCATATTTTTGTAGGAATTATCTAAGATATGGATACTGAAGTGACTCAGATTAGCTAAGAACAGAAATATATTAGTGATGAAGTTTTTCAATAAGATGAAAGGTGAAGGAAATCACTATATCTAACATAAGTATTTGAATTGGGTAGTATAATTTGGTGGATTATCAAAGAATTTGAGGATTCTGAAGTGAGAGACATGCTTTGCAAAAGGCAATGGGAAATGGAAGGACATCCATTTGAATCTCTGTTCCTATTGATATGTGGAATATAAGTATCAGAACAATTTTTCACTTATAGATGAAAAGGGGAATCAGAGTCCTAGGGTGTTATGTAAATTTGATTTTGAGCATATAGATAAAATGAACATTCAGTGAGATTTGGAACAAAATGGGTATTTCTTATGTCAGACTATGAACTATGAACATTAGGATTTACAGTGAAAGATTGACCTGAGTGCAGTCTGAAGATGAAAGAAGATTCTGAGACTGGGTTTATGGTGGAAATTTCAAGATATAATCCATGAGCACTTATATGTATTTTGTAGTGTTTCCTAAAAGCTCTTGAAATCTCATGATGTTTTAACACTGTAGGACCTCAGAATAAAGAAAAAAATTATACACACAAGCAACACTAAGCAGACTCAGCAGGTTGTATTTATATATTTATTCATATATATATATGCATACATGCAAGAAAAAGAAATCTTGAATTTAGTGGAAAAGGCACATGGGAACAAGTGGAGAGAGGAGGGGGGAGAAAATGTTGTAAATATAGTAAAATATGTAATTAAAATAAATTCATTAAAAAAAGAAAAAATAGAGATTATTTGCATGGCTAAGCAGGGAAAAACACACCTTTAATTCTAACATTTGGGAGGCAGAAGCAGGTGGATCTCAAATTTGACATTAGCCTGATCTAAATAGTGAGTTCTAGGTTTGCTAAGAGCTACATAATGAGACCCTGTCTCAAAAAAGTTTCCCCAAATAAAATATCATTCATGTATTGGTGAAATTATTAGGGCCACTCCACATAGTTAAAAGGGAGGTTTATTTCATGGGGTAACTTACAAGTGAAGGGATGTCAGGGACCAAACATGAACCATGGAAAAGTACTAGCTAGGCCAGAGAACAAGCCACAGGCCCTAAACCAGATGCCCTCAAAGATAAAGAACATTCCACAGTCAGGTAGCATAGCAACAGAACAATGGGCCCTGACCAGTGACCTTATCACCTAGCACAACATCCTGCAGCCTCATGACCTGCAAGTCCTCCTTCACCTGCACATCTCCCCTCAACTGCACGTCTGGCATGTCCTGCACCCCTTCCCTCCTTCCTGCCCCCTCCCCCTCCCATGCTATATAAGCCTTGCTGAGGAGAATAAAATTTGCAGCTTGATCAGAACCCTGTCTTGCTGTCTTCCTTCATGTCTCCCCGTCCCTTTCATTCTCTTCCGCAGGTGGGTCGCCCCCGTTGACACCCGGCTGGCCGGGGCAAAGGGATAGAAAACAGGGTCGGGGAAAGGTGTGGCACAGTCCAGCGGTGTTCTCTGGAGAACTCTGCTTGGTCTACCTCCAGCGTCCAGGGTCCAGAAACCAAGAGAGCCCTTGAATCCAGATCTTGGGTCTTCAGCATCCTCTCTTGGCCCCGCATTGTAGGCATGCCAGTTACTGAAGCTTCAATGGAGGTTGGAACTTCCAGATCAAAGCTGGAATGGCTACCCACTACATTCATGAAATAAGTTTAAAGTGGCTTAGATCAAGGATCAGAAAAATATAATCTGGGAACTAATTACAAGCTGATGTCTACTTTTATGAGTAAAATGTTTTACTAGAATATAACAATATCTACTAATTTCCATTATATGTAGCTGCTTTGCTATATTGAAAGAGGTCCTACAGACATATACATTAAGTATCTGGCCCTATGGAGACAAAGTTTGGCAGTTTCTGGTCCAAACATATCTGTTATATTTTATTGGGAGAGAATTTTCTTTAATAATATGTATGCACTCCTACCAGAGACTCATTCAGTTAGTCTGCTGTGCATTCTGGTTCTTTGGATGCTTCACAATTGCTCCAGGTGATTCTCACACAGAGGCCTCAAGCACCAAATGTACTGGTACTTTGATGTGAGTCAGAGTTGTTCAGATTTCCTTCCAAATGTAAATACCCCAAGGTATATTTGATAGGCTATGTGTGTGTGTGTGTATCTTAGAAAAGATCTATTATTATATATATAATACTTACACGCAGAATGTATACACAGAATATATACAATCCTTAGACTATATTATATACATTTTTAAGATTCCTTATCTGGAGATCAATTCAGTCACTTGTGGGCCTGACAATGTGTATGTTTGGATAAAATATCCATAGATGATTCTATTTTCCAGAAAGTTTTAGAAAAATATGAACTGAATATGTAATCCATCTAAACAATGGCTATGCCTATAATCCAAAAAAATTAGTACTTGTTGTAATTGTATTACTTTCTCTAAATATTGTTCAACTTGAACTGCTTTGTATTAAATTAATGAGTCCACTCTGTGGAATAATCCTTCTGTACACTGTGGCTATGTAATAATCTCATTGGTTAATATATTGGCCAGTAGCCAGGCAGAAAGTATAGGCAGGACAGCCAAACTGAGAATGCTGGGAGGAAGAAGGGCAGAGTTAGAGGAATTGCCAGCTAGACACAGAGGGAGCAGGAGGTGAATGTGCCATGCTAATAAAGGTACTGCCATGTGGCAGAGCATAAATAA
>CABHPQ010105229.1:41498-59079 GCA_902168405.1 Peromyscus aztecus
ATATTATGTGTATATAATTGTGAAAGATTAAATAAGTTAATGAGTTCTTGTTAATGGCCTGATTTTTAATTTAAAAAGCTTAGTCCATTTGTTCATTCAACAAGCATAATACCTTCTTTTAAAGACTTAGAGGTTAACGATCCAAGAGGTTAGATATTAAGTATTAAATTAATAATTGCATGAAAGAACCATTATGAATTAATTAAAACTGAAAGCAATATTAATAGGGGTAATGAATGATTCAGGGATATTGACAATTCAGGACAAACTTCTTCAGGGAAATGATCTTTAAACTTTTCAGATTACAGCATTTTATTCTGAGTGTACCACACTGATGAACTATTGGTATAGATCTGTTGTGGGTATCTTGACCCTCGGCTCAGGTGCGAATAGATTGATGACTCCATATTTATTGCTCTTTTTGTATTGATCGATGAAAATTTCATGCTTTCTTTGGCCTCCCAGACCTTAAAGTTTCTTCTTCTGTGTTAGGTAGTACAGACTTGTACAAATATTCCACACAGTATTCCAAAGAGATGTATATATGCATGTATTTAATTTGCATACAGTTCATTTTAGCTTCTATGTTAATATTACTACATAAAAATGAAGAAAGTATAATACCTACTAAGGAAGGAAATTAATAGAAACAAAACATAAGTATCAAGTGTTTTCGTTAGCATGGTAACAGTACAACTTTTGCAGGGTTTTAATTTCACTCGTGTGTTGACAATAGGTGTTATTATCATTTTACTGATAATGAAACCAAGACCCACAGATAGGAGATGGAAATGCATAGCCTGAGGTCAAACTACCTGGCACAATCTTCTTCTATTTCTTATTATAATGACAAGGTAGCTCACTCAATTTTGTGGCTTGCCTTAACCTGCTTTCTCTCCTCTGTTCCCTGGGAGCCTGCTTATTTGCAGTTCAACAAGGCTCCTGCAATTTCGATTTGCTTTCTCCAGCTGTTCCTGCTGTTTGAAAGCTGGGCCATCAAAGCTCAGTTTGAATTCTGCCACTTTAGCCATGGAAACCTTTATCATTTTAACTGCCCTACTTGGAGCTTTAACAAGACCCATTCCTTCTCAGTGGAGAAAGTACCAGATCAGGAACCTCATGTGGTTCAAGTGGCTTAACTGAAGATAGCTTATACTCTCAAAGGATGTGACCATGGTGTCCTAGAGAGAGAACCTTTCTAGCCAATGAGTGCAGATATGCTCCACCACTGCTCTTTAAATGTTCCTTCCCTGCCTGACCATCTGTAGCTGTGGTTATTGTAAGGATTCCTCTGCACAGAACAGACTTTTTCATAGAATGCATCAACCCAAACTATTCTGCCAGTGCTATTTTTTATCATATATTATCACTAGAGAAATTTCCCCTGTTATGACCATTTATAAGAGGGCATCACAAAAATGAAGCATCACATTTCTGTAGTTCTCGTAATTCCTACTCTGTGCACTATCAAAACCAGAGAGCATGGACTTTTCTCATGTCTATCTCAATCAATACTGATGCAGAAAGTCCTGAGCTTCACCACAAGCTCTTTTTCATCTTGAACTATACCCTTTGCTCTGTATCCTTCAGTGATTTTCTCTGATTCTCAGACTAGCATCAAATAGAAACTGCAGTTGCTCAGGAGCTCTTAACTAATGCTTTTTCAAGTTCATTTTGGATCTAGATGTAAGACATTTTTCACACCCAGACACATTTCTATTCTTTGCCTTTAGATGAAATCATCCACTGTATCTGAAAATGTTTTTCCTCCATCACTGAACCATATAATTTAGCACCTATCCACTAATTTAGCCTATCCTACTGTTTTCTGATCACCCCCACAAAATATCACATACACATGCTCACATGCACGAGTACATACTTATTATTAAAACAACAGTATTGAAACCTGTACCATGAATCTTAAAGGTATTTATTAGTAAAATCAAACCTGAGGCCAGTTATTGGGGTGAATGCTGGAAGATCAGAGGAGCAGAACAAGCCACAGCTATCTCACCTCGCAAATTCCTCAGCTGATCCTGTTTCCTCAGACTGGAAGCCTCTGAGTCCTTATTCAAATGAATCTCAGCTGAACTGCTTCTTGAAAGCCTGAATGCTTAACCAGCTAAAAGCTTCAAGTTTCTGATCTTCATGCCTTATATACCTTTCTGCTTTCTGCCATCACTCCCTGGGATTAAAGGCATGAGTCACCACGCTTGGTTGTTTCCTTGAACACACAGAGATCCAGGTAGATCTCTGCCTCTGGAATGCTAGAATTAAAGGCGTGTGCTACCACTGCCTATCCTCTATGTTTAATATTGTGGCTGTTCTCTTCTCTGACCCCAGATAAGTTTATTAGCATGCACAGTATTTCAGGGAACACAATACCACCACAGAAACCTTTAATTTCATTAATTTTAGGTGCCCAATAATAAATTTTGAAGTGAAATATCTGAGTTAAAATCTTATTCTACTACTCATGTTGTGTATGATCATGAACTAGTTGCCAAATCTCTCTGGATCACAGACCTTACATCTGGAAAATGGAATAATTAAAACCTTTTACCTTAAGTCCCTCTTCTCTATTGTCACAAGAATGAAAGATGACAGAGCACATGAAATACTTACTTTTACAGTTCCAGAGACCAAACAGGGCCTTGTGCTTATTAGTTAAGCATTCTACTAGTGAGCTACACACACAAGACACTATACTTGAAACAAAATACTAAAAGTACAGTAATTGTGAGCTGTGTGATTTCCACCACAGAGTATGTTTCTGTTGGATAGAGTCAAGCTTGCTGACCTCACAAAGTTGCAGTGAAGCTTGGATCTGGTGCTAGCATAGAGACTGCTGTTAAAAAGCACAGTAGTGTTCATCCCCACAAAACTGTGCCTCCATTCCATGCTTCTTTCCCTCATGAAGACTGCTTTCCCTTGTACATGTTTTTGCTTTTGTGTGTTAGTTACTATGCTGCCATTTTAAAACTAACTTTATAGTTCTGGTTTTGAATAAAGTCCAAAAATTGAAGAAATATAAATAGGGAAATTGTTAGGCAGCAGCTTTGCTCTCAACCCCTGCCCCCAGAAAAAAATAGAGCAGGAACTCATTTTTCAGGAAATTTCTTTTGCTTCCACAATGAAGTGGACATTGTAGGAGCCCTGCCTTCTGGCCATTAGCTATCCAAAAGCTGTTAAGGAAATGGAAATCCCAGCTATTCTGCTAGAAGTCATTCTTCTTAACTGAGTGAGCTCAGCTTTGAAGTAAGATCATTTCACTTTGGTTCAGCTGGTGACACTTTTCATTTTGCTGGTTTTCATTATCTCATGCAATTCCAGGACTCTTTGTGACTAAGGGATGCCATCTTCCTGATTCTAGTTCTAGTGTCTGAACCTCCTCTGGGAACTTTCTATACATCCTGACTTAGTTGAAATATTCTAAGGACAGAAAACTCCCAATTCTCATCTTGGGATACATATATCTTGAGAAAATTATGATAAGCGAGCTGTGGTCTATACTCAAGCTAGAGCTGTCTCTTACTCTTTTTTATTCTTTGAGTATTTCACACATGTATATAATATATTTTGGTCATATTTTGTAGACGAAATTCTAAACAGTCTTAGTAAATAAGAAACACAGAGCCAAATACAGAGGAAATAGCCAAAGGGATCAGAGCAATAGACATGACTAGCTTTAGTTTACCACCAGCAGTAGCTTCCCCAGAGAGAGTGTTTTTGTTTTTGTTTTTTTTCTGTCTGATTTGTGTTTTTATTGTCCTTCTGTTCTGCCTTCTCATTGGCTCTAAGCCCAGCCACACGACTTCCTCGTCACTGCCTGTCTATACAGACCTCTAGGTCTCTATGGTTGGTACTGGAATTAAAGGCATGTGTCACCACGCTTGGCTATGTCCTTGACCACACAGAGACTCTGCCTGCCATGTGATTGGATTAAGGGTGTGTGCTACCACCACTTGACTTCTGCTAAATGGCTATTTGACCTCTGATCTCCAGGCAACTTTATTTATTAACATACAAATAAAATATCACATTTCATCACAAATAAAGCATTACCACAGTATTTCACTGCCCATTGCTCTCCTATATCTTTGTTCTACACTTTCAAACTTGCCAAACTCCTTCCTGATAAACCCCTTACCCCTATAAGAATTTAGTCCAACATTCTTGCCTTTCAATTAAGTTTTGTGTTCTCTCTCTCTCTCTCTCTCTCTCTCTCTCTCTCTCTCTCTCTCCCTCTCTCTCTCTCTTTCTCTCTCTTCCTTTCCTCTCTCTCCCCTTCTCTCTGTGTGTATGTATCACTCATTAAGTACAATTAGGGTCCCTTGCATGAAGATGAGTGGAAGATTATTCCCTGAAGAAAATGCAATACCCCTGGTTCAACCGTTAATTGCTAATAGATCCTCATAGAGGGGTGGGGACTCGGGAGTCTGTTCCCCATCTTGTTTAGAAAATTGTACATGTCCATTATCACTCTATTGAGAATTCTGCATTATTTTCGCTCATATAGGCAGATAGTAAAGCCAAGCATCATGATAGGTCATGAGTGAGAGATGGGAGGAGGATGATAGGATTCTCTTAATCACATGATTCTCTCTTCTGCTTGATCTATGTTAATATTCTTTTTTTTTAAATCATCTTCAGTATGGCCCCTAAAGTATACAGAATCTATTGCAAATGATGATAATAACATGCCTTGTGGAGCACTAATAACTGGAAACAGAAATAAATTAGTGAGTATGAAGGTCAATAATAAGCAAGGGTTGTTGCTAACTAGTTATGTCCCATTCCACCAAAGCTACATCTTAATAAAGAAGAAAGGATGACACCTATTAAAGGACTTGCTTCAGTGAAGGCAGTGATGCTTTTACAGATGACTGCTTCATGTGTGCTATCACTTCTGAGGATTTTCTAATGGAACAAGGTATGGAGGTGGAAATCAATTTATGATACTGTTCCTGTGTTGGAACTGGCAAATGTGTGTGTCATATATTAACCAACAGTTTAAAAATAAAAATCTTAAAACAGAGAATAGCCTACATAAAAATAAATGTTTGTATAAATATGTGTGCTTGTGATTTGTACTATAATTAAAAGGCAAACGTTAAAAAATATTAAAAGCTCATAAAATAAAATACCACAGTAAAGTCGGACTAATTTATTGTTGAAAAATTAAGGATATTTTTATGAATTTCATGAAGTTTATGTCTATAGTATTACTTTGTATAAGTACAGTCCAATACATTCAACTACTGCTCACTGACTTAAAAAAAGCTTCTAGTCCTGCAAATCCCATTCATGGTAGCTCATTTTTATCTTGTAAATGAGATTTCACTGTGACTTTTATGGTTAGATATGTTCATACATGCAAAAACCACTGTGTTATAATTGTATCCAGTAAAGTAATATGTTATATGCTTTTGTGGCCTAGGACCATTCTTTTAACATATAGTCTAGGTATGTAGTAGGTCATATCTCATTTTGAGTAAGTATACACTATGATTTTTGTTTGAAGAAGAATTTGCCTCACAATGCATTTCTCCTATATTATGTGATATATCCCAGTATCATGACAATAAATCTCTATATATTTAACAAGTGATAGTTGCTATTATCATGAGCAACAACATTTATGAAGTTATTATTTATTCATCCTTAAATCCAGTACATTAAATTTCATGCATAGCTTTTTAATCATTATTACATATTATAGTAAAAGCAAAACAGTTAGCATATTTGTTATGCATATAGACAATTAATGAGTTGTATTAGTTTCTTGTTTTGGTGCTTAAACACAATGACCAAAGAAACTATGGAAGAAAGTTTACTTTGGCTTATGATTTCAAAAGGACAAGAGTACATCATGGCAGGGAGGTATGATAGGAAGTGATAGGCATGATGGCAGGAAGCTAAAAGATCTCCTCTTCAACTACAAACATAAGAAAAGAGAGCAAACTGTAAGTGAGGTGAGATTATGACATCTCAAACTCCTTAACAACTAATGTACTTCCTCCAGCAAGGCTAGACCTCCCTTCATCTCCTGAAACAGTGCCTCCCAATGAAGACCAAGTATTCAAATGTTAGTCTGTGGGAACATTTCTCATTTAAACTACCACATTTCACTCCCTGGCCCTTTTAGGCTCCTGGACGTATTATAATGCAAAATGCTTTTGGTTAAGCTTAAAGATCTTCAGACTGTTTCTCAGTCACAATACGGTTTGAAAGTACAAAGTCTTTTCTGAGATTCAAGGCAATCTCTTAATTGTAACTCCCTACAAATTAAAAAGGCAAATTACATACTTCTAACATACCTAACATAACATACAGGATATACATTATCATTCCAAAAGGGAGGAATGAGAGTACAGTGAGGAAATACTAGATAAAAGAAAAAGTGAAAACAAACAAAAGAGCAAACAAAAAACTAGCAGTGTGAATATCAAACTCTTTAGCTCCATGTATGATATCTGGGACTTTAGTTTCAAAGTCTTGGCTGCTCTGGATTTCCTGTCTGTAATATCCATCACTCTCTTGGCTTGGTTCTATATGCAGCTCTTCTTGGCAGATGTCTGATGGCTATAGCATCTCCAACATCTGATGTTGCCTGGCCTCAAGGACTTTCTGAAATCATGGAGGAATTAAAAAAAAAAACCCTCTCTCTTGTATCTTTCACACCTCTAAATTAAGCATTATGTAACCAACAATGTCAAGTTTGGCTGCCATGTTGAGATGGACACTGGTCCATTTGAATAACATCAGATGAAGATTTTATTATTCAGTTGCTTTCCAGGAGCCCAAAACTCTTTAGGCATTCTCTTTTCACAAATTGGAAGTCTAGCTGGGTGGGGTGTTGCCCTCAGAGCACAGCTCTTTTTATTCCACTGTAGAACAGGAGACCTTGCCTCAACTGTGGTAATCTCCAGAATATTTACAGCTTCTCTTTTAGCACAAGTTTTGTTTGTAAAATTAAGCTCCCTTGTGCTCATTTTGTCTCTAAAACATGTCCTTTATATTTATTTTTGTTCCACCATTTTGTTTTCATTGTAGGACTATGCAAGCATCATTAGTAACAACCATACCACAGATTTAATGTTATGAAATCCCCTACTTCAAAGAAATTAATTAGTTGTTTATTATTATTATTATTATTATTATTATTATTATTATTTCTTTTTGTGAGACAGAGGTTCTTTGTGTAAACTTGGCTGTCCTAGAACTCACTCTCTCTGTAGAGCAGGCTGGCCTCGAACTCACAGAGATACACCTGACTCTGCCTCCCAAGTACTGGGATTAAAGGCTGGTGCCATTACCACCTACCAGTTCATTACTTTTTAATTTACCCTCAGGCCAGTTCTTAAAACAAGGGCATAAGGCAACCATATTCTTTTCCAAAATATCACAAGAATGGTTTCTAGCCCATTTGTTAATATTTTCCCTTCTGAATCCTCTTGAGCTGGGTGACAGTTCACATTGCTCTTATCAATATTATTTTCCAGTCTTCTATAAGAATGGCCTGTTATACTGGCCTTAAAGTGTTCAGTTTCTTTTCTAGTCCAAAATTCCGAAGTTTTCCATGCCCACACCTACAAGAAAAACAAAACGAAACAAAACAAAAATATGGCCAGATTCTTCACAATAACAACCTAACCTTGGTACAAACTTCTGTATTATTTACTTTTCTGTTGCTGTGTTAAAACACCATGACCAAAAGTGAGTTATAGAGAGACTTTTTTTGGTCTAAGTTTCCAGAGGGACAAAAAGTCCATCACGGTGGGACACATGACAGCAAGTAGCAGGAATGGTGGCAGGAATAGGAAGCTGAGAGATCATATCTTCAAACACAAACATGAAACAGAAAGAGCAAACTGGAACTGAGATGAGGCTATAGATTCCTAAAGCTTGCCCAGCAAGTATTCATTCTATAGCCTCTGCAAAGAATAGTACCAACTTGGCACCAAGTATTCAAATATCCAAGCCTATGGAGGACATTTCTCTTTAAGCCACCACAGTAGTTAATCTTGTAGTTATTTTTATTTGTATGTTAGTACTCCCTTTAAAATGCCTAAAATCTAGCTTCAAATATATGTAACTGAATAATTTAAAGGTAAGATCTCACTTCTGGTGTGTTTACCACTCTAAAAGTGGTGGAACCTGGATAATGGAGCCTAAGAAATGAGGCTGACTAAAGTCTCATGTAATATCCAACTTTATTTGGAGGATCAGACAATTTATACTCTGATGGTTGAGAAGAGTCACATGAGTAAAGTGTATAATCACAAGGACAAGCTGCATGTGCAAAAGCATGGTTTTTTCCCATAGAGGTATATAAACAAATAACAATAACCAGTTGTAATGAATACTCTAAGGTAAATTTACTCCTATCTGCTACCCCTTGGAAGAGCACAAAAATACATCCCAAGAACAATTCAATGTTTTTGAAGAAACTGAGATAACATGACGCTTGTTTTCGTGGAGTTTTCTCACAAGCTCTCAGAATTTCCTTCCAATGATTCCATTCTTGGACTGCATTCTGACACTGTTATATCTAGGGGAAGCAAAGTATATGCTATCTTCAGAGTCTGTCTGGCCCTATTTATCTGCATTAACCCTATTATCAAGGGATTGCAAGTTTCTTTTCAGAAGTTCTTATTTTCACATGACCTAGAGTTTGTATTTAGTAGGAAAAGTATTCATCCAAATAGTCCCTATTTAGTGTTCCAAGAATCATTTTATTCAATCAGCTTACATTGTGTGCTGATCCCTGTGCTCTGTGAAATATGATGTGTAGGTTGACTTAGCACTGAGTGACATTATGCCACTAGTAATTTGTATATGTAAATTTGTTCTCAAAGAAGATAGTTCTTGCTGTTGCTTTACATAATTAGGTTCTGCTGTTGTAGTTGATTAACCACAGATCACCTTCATTCATACAGGCTCTATTTTCATGTTTGATACCACAGTACAGTGGAATTTGAGACAAAGGAATTGAACAAGTCTGTTAATTAACCTATACCTTATCACACTATTTATGGTAATTAAACATTTATGAGATAAGTTCCTACAGTTTGTAATACCTTGCCTTGGGAAGAGTAAAGTAAAACAAGGACACCTGCATATAAGAAAATACTCTTACAGCATAGCTGGGTGTACTGGAACCCAGCTATAATTCCAGCTTGTAGGAGGCTGAGGCAGAATAATGAGTTTGAGGTCAGCCTGGACTGTGTAGCAATACTCTGTATTTTGGAAAATAAACAAAATATAAGATCTCAGACTCATGGGAAAACTGAGAGAAGGCTCTTTCTAGTAAGTGGTTAGGTGTGGGCTGTAAAATAGTAGACCAGCCACAATGTGCCCTGGAAATGCAAAAGACAATTTCAATCATGGATATGAAAAGAATGAAGAGAGATAAAAACTGGGATAAAAAGTAGGTGACAGTTATAGAAAACTTTTGGTTTAAGGTAGTGCTGTAGTTTTCCATAGTAGATTTGGATATATAATAAAGAAATTCTTCTGGACCTAGGGAGTGTATAATTTGCATAATAATGAGGTATGCCTTCATTTTATCCGATACATTCTCTTTGCTTTTCTGCTTCTGTTTCTTACTAGTAGTTTTTGTTTTTTAAATTAATGTACAAAATAAAACCCATCACACTTATAAATTTCTAGAGACAATATTTCACCCCCAGTACTCACTATATTTTAAAGATTTATTTTACTTTTTATGTATGTGTGTTGGATGCCTGTGTTTGTGTGCTATGTGTATGCAGGTACCTGTGGAAGCTAGACAGGGCCTCAGATACCCTAGAGCAGAAGTTACAGGCAGTTGTGAACTATCCGAAATATTGGGTCCTCTACAACAGTAGCAAATAATATTAACTGCAGAACCATATTGCCAGCCCCTAATTTTTATTTATTCTGGGCATGTGCATATACCACAGTGTAGGTATAGGAGGCAAGGGACAATTTGCAGGAGTCAGTTCTTTCCTTCTACTATGTGGGTCCCATGAACTTAAGGTTGTCAAGCTTCATGGCAAGTGCCTTTACACCCTAAGCTATATTGCTGGACCTTACTCCTATTTTTTTAAAGTAATACTTCTTTTTTTTCTTTTATTGAAAATAGATATTTTATAGAATATATTCTGATTATAGTTTTCCCTCACCTACTCCTCTCAGTTCCTCACCACCTCCCACACAACCCAATCTACCTCCTTTCTGTCTCTCATTAGAAAACAGAATCTAAGAAATAATAAAATACAACAAAATAAAATAAGTAAAAGACCAAACATATTAGAATATGACAAAACAGCAAAGTAAGAAAAATAGCCAAAGAAAAAGCTCAAGAAACACATATAGACAACAAGGGACACATGTTCACACATGCAGGAATCCAACAAAAACTCCAAACCCTGTTTAGATCTATAGCCCATTTCTTAATTGGACTGTTGGGCATTTTGATGTCTAATTTCTTGAGTTCCTTATATATTCTGGATATCAGTCCTCTGTCAGATATGGGGTTGGTGAAGATCTTTTCCCATTCTGTGGGCTGTCGCTTTGCCTTGTTGACCGTATCCTTTGCTCTACAAAAGCTTTTCAGTTTCAAGAGGTCCCATTGATTGATTGTTTCTCTCAGTGTCTGAGCTACTGGTGTTATATTTAGGAAGCGATCTCCTATGCCAATACATTCAAGACTACTTCGTACTTTCTCTTCTAGCAGGTTCAGAGAAGCTGGATTTATGTTGAGGTCTTTGATCCACTTGGACTTAAGTTTTGTGCACGGTGATAGATATGGATCTATTTGCAGCCTTCTGCACGTTGATATCCAGTTATGCCAGCACCATTTGTTGAAGACGCTTTCTCTTTTTCCATTGTACGCTTTTGGCTTCTTTGTCAAAAATTATATGTTCATAGGTGTGCGGATTAATGTCAGGGTCTTCAATTCGATTCCATTGGTCCACAAGTCGGTTTTTATGCCAGTACCAAGCTGTTTTTATTACTGTAGCTCTCTAGTAGATCTTGAAGTCAGGGATCGTGATACCTCCAGAGGTTGTTTTATTGTACAGAGAATTCTCAGCAGAGGAAACACAAATGGCTGAAAGACATTTAAGGAATTGCTCAACATCCCTAATCATTAGGGAAATGCAAATCAAAACAACTCTGAGATACCACCTCACTCCAGTCAGAATGGCTAAGATCAAAAACACTGAGGACACCTTGTGCTGGAGAGGATGTGGAGCTAGGGGAACTCTCCTCCACTGCTGGTGGGAATGCATGTTGTACAACCACTTTGGAAATCAATATGGCGCTTTCTTAGAAAATTGGGAATCAATCTCCCCCAAGATCCAGCTATACCACTCTTGGGCATATACCCAAGGAATGTTCAATCATACCACAAGGGCACTTGCTCAGTTATGTTCATATCAGCATTATTTGTAATAGCCAGAACCTGGAAACAACCTAGATGCCCTTCAACCGAAGAATGGATAAATAAACTGTGGTACATATACACAATGGAACACTACTCAGCAGAGAAAAACAGTGACATCATGTGGTTTGCAGCCAAATGGATGGATCTAGAAAAAATCCTCCTGAGTGAGGTAACTCAGATTCAGAAAGACAAACATGGTATGTACCCACTCATAGGTGAATACTAGTTGTGGAACAAGGATGACTGGATGGCTACTCACAACACCAGGGAGGCTACCTGGAAAACAGGACCCCAAGAAAGACACGGGGATTGCCCAATGATGGAGAAATGGATGAGATCTACGTGAACAGTCTAGGCGTGAGTGGGGGTAATGAGGGGCGAGGGACGAGGGAAAAAGAACTTGGGGGAGTGGAAGATCCCAACTGGATCAAGAACAGGGAGGGAACACAAGGAAAGTTCATGATAAATGAAGACCACATGAGAATAGGAAGAAGCAAAGTGCTAGAGAGGCCCACAGAAATCCACAAAGATGCCCCCACAATAGACTGCTGGCAATAGTCGAGAAATAGCCTGAACTGACCTGCCCTGGTGATAGGATGGCCAAACACCCTAATTGTCGTGCTAGAAACCCCATCCAGTGAATGAGGGAACTGGATGCAGATATCCATGGCCAGGCCCTGGGTGGAGCTCCGAGAGTCCAATTGGCGAGAAGGAGCGGGGTGTATGTGAGCAAGAGTTGCTGGGACCAGGGATGGATGGAATACAGGGACGAGTGGCCAAACAAATGGAAACACATGAACTGTGAACCAATGGCTGAGGGACCCCCAACTGGATCAGGCCCTCTGAATGGGTGAGACAGTTGATTGGCTTGATCTGTTTGGGAGGCATCCAGGCAGTTGGACCGGGTCCTGTGCTCAGTGCATGAATTGGCTGTATCTGAAACCTGGGGCTTAGCACAGACGCTTGGCTCAGCCTGGGAGGAGGGGACTAGACCTGCCTGGACTGAGTCCACCAGGTTGATCTCAATCCTCGGGGGAGTCTTTGCCCTGGAGGAGATGGAAATGGGGGGTGGGCCGGGGGGGGGGGGGGGGGGGGGGGGGGGGGGGGGGGGGGGGGGGGGGAGAACGGGGGAATCTATGGCTGATATGTAAAGTTGAGTTATATTGTAAAATAAAATAAAATAAAATAAATTCAAAAAAAAACCTCCAAACCCAAAGTCATAATATATACACAAACGATTTGTATGGTAAAAGAAAAAAAATTATCCTGACTTAACATTATAAGGCAAAGAACCTCTAAAGATGCCTTTCAGATTGTTTTGTGCTGGGCATGGGGCCTACACTTAAGAGTAGCTTGTTTCCCCAGTGAGATTCTCTTGGAACAAACCAATTTTTCATTGCAAATGAATATCAATTGGAGGTAGCTTTTGGGTTATGGATGGTAATGTACACTGCTCCTCTCAGCTGTAGGACCCCATCTGATGCAGACCTATACAGGCCCTGTGTATGCTTCCACATGAGTTCATATCTGTGCCAGCCCTGTTATGGCTAGCAGGCCTTGATTCCTTTCTGTCCTTCATCTCCTCCTTTCTGCCTCCTCTTCCTCAGGATTCCTTGACCCAGGGGAAAGGACTCTGACTCTCTGAATATTGTCTGGCTGTGGGTCTCTGTATTTGTTCCCATCTGCTGAAGAGGATCTTCTCTGATGATGGCAGAGCAAGATACAGATCTGCTTCACTGTGTAGTGTGTCTGGCCCTTTATTCTTATTTTTTTAAGTTTCATATAGGTATATATCGTGTGTTGAGCACATAGCTCCTAGACCATTCCCCTGCAACCATCCTTTGTCTCATACAGTCCTCCAATTACTCCCCTTTATTTTCATAGGCAATTTGATTTCACATGACCTACACAAAATCTAGGAACTAACAGTCTGATTAACATGATTACATATTTGTATCCAATTCCTTCAATTTTCCTACAAATGACACAACGTCATTAATTTTTGTTGCTGGAAACATATATATATATATATATATATATATATACACATATATACTATATATATACACATATCTCATTATCTTTATCAATTCCTTTGTTGTTGAGTATTTAAGTGGATTCTATAACTTAGCTATTGTGACTATTGCTGCAATAATCTATTTAAAACTATTTCCGTGATATGTTGATGTGGGATAAATTCTCAGGTGAGATATTGATGGGTCATATGGTTGTACTATTTCTGGTTTTTTTTTTTTTTTTAAGAAATCTCAATACTGATTTCCCGCAGATAATGGAAGAAGTGGCATCCCTAGCAGCAATGTCAAAGAGATTCTTTCCTTTTGTTCATATCCTCATTAGTATTTGTGGTTGTTTACTTCCTTGATGACTACAATTCTACCTAGAATCATAGTCCATCAATGAACAATAAAAAATGGGACATCATGAAATTTAAATGATTCTGTATAGCAAAGGAAACTGTTAATTGAGTAAAGAAACAGTCTACAGAGTGGAAGATCTTTGTCATCTGTAAATCTGGTAAGAGATTACTACCTAGCATACAAAACGCACTCAAAATCTGAAGAAGAAAACAATCTATTTTATAAATTTGCCAATGTAATGAACCAAATTCACAAAAGATGGATTACATATACATGAGAAAATGTTCCACCTCTCACAATAGTGAAATAAAATTTAAATCCAGGTCCCATACTTATGATTAAAGTGTGTTACATAAAAATATTTATTAAGTGAGTGTGTCAATCCTTTGAATCTTATCAGGTGTTAATTATGTGCCAGCTACATTAGGGAAAAATGGTTAAGTCATAGTCTAGTTGGCAAGGTAGGCGTTTTAACAATTGAAAACTGTGTGAGAATTGTAGTGCCAACGACATGCTAGAAGTACTTAAATGTATCAGAAGTAAAAATAACTGGTCCTGTCTGGTACAAGGTATAGATGAATAATCAGAAAGGTTTCACTGAGGAGTCAGTTTCTAATATGGTCATCTAAAACAGCCAAAGGAGTTTGTGCAAATTAACAGAGACATGAAAAAAAGAAGCAAAGTATGGGAGTGACATACCATTGGGCAATAACTAGATATATCCAGTGTGCATTCAGCTTCAAGGAATAGTGTAGTTAAGAGGCGGATCATAAAAATGTGCATTGGCAACAGGTCAAGAAAGGTGTTCCAGGTTTGGCTTTTGTGGTAGTTTGAATGAAAATGGCCCCATAGACTCAGAGAGAGGCAGTATTAGAAGTATCTCAGTCTCGCATCCTGCTGCCTGCTGATCTAGATGCAGAAGTCTCAGCTCCTTCTCCAGCACTATGCCTGCCTGCATGTGACCATGCTTTCTGCCATGATGATAATGGATTAAACCTCTGAACTGTAAGCATGCTCCAATTAAATGTTTTCCTTCATAAGAGTTGCCATGGCCATGGTGGCTCTTCACAGAAATAAAACCCTAAGACAGCTTTCTTAGGTGATAGTAATGCAAGTTATCAAGGATAGGGTGCGGATTGAAGCATTTGGTAGTTTGTGATAGAAATGCCCCACATTGTCTCCGGCATTTGAATACTTCATCAGTAGTTGATGTCATTGTTTAGGGAGACTTGGGAGGTGGCCTTTTGTAGGAAGTATGCTACCAGAAGTCTTTGCTTACTGATTATGGGTTAAGATGTGAGATCTCAACATGGTTCCAGCCTCCATTCCTTCTGTCATAGTGATTCCCTGCTGTCATAGTGGTGGACTTTTATCCCTTTGGAGCCTTAAATCAAAAATTCTCTCTTTCGCCGGGTGGTGGTGGTGCACGCCTTTAATCCCAGCACTCGGGAGGCAGAGGCAGGCGGATCTCTGTGAGTTCGAGGCCAGCCTGGGCTACCAAGCGAGTTCCAGGAAAGGCGCAAAGCTACACAGAGAAACCCTGTCTCGAACAACCAAAAAAAAAAATTCTCTCTTTCTAGATGTTGCTTTGGCCTTGGTGTTTTATCACATCAATAGAAAAGTAGCGAATACAAGGCATAAATACTAAACCTAATTATCATGCATAATTATAAGGTAGACAGAGGAAATGTATTTGTGATATTCTTTAGAAACTGTGTTTTAGAAAATACTAATGAATATGAATTCAAACCAAAGTTAAATACAGATAATTTATCACAATAAGATGTATGTTTTATGTGGGTATTATATTTCTTTTGGTAATATATAATATAATTATGATTATAATTATAATAAGACATTTTCAGAGCTATTTCTATAGTCTGATCCAACAATGATTTACTTATTTGGGCCAAATGTTTAAATCTGATGTAAATTCACTGGGGAACTGCAATGCATTGATGAACATATTTAATATTTGTAGAGGAAGTTTTGGACAATGCAACTATATTTTCACAGTATGTCTGAGTCTTACTTTACCAGTGACCTTGGAATCCTTGCTGAAATATCATAGGATAGGTGGAATAAAATGCAACCAATACACCTTACAGTGCTTGAATCAGTAAATCCTCTTAAATTCAATCCAAGTGCTCATTTTATTCTGAATTCTATGCCTTGACAGTATTAATAAAATTCAAGTTTATAATCAAATTCATTTTATTTGGCAAACATATAAAGTTTTCCAAAAGTAGTTTGGGGACTTGCAATTCTGAAGCTATGCAAAAACTAAGAGATTGTCATATAGCACTTTTAGTTTTTCTTATTGACTTTACAGTAATAACTTCTTAAGTGTTTACTCCTAACACAGGCATGGAGCTCTTCCTTTTAAGTTGTTATACCCGAAGGCAAAATTTCTGTTAATGACAAATAAAACTCTGACAAGATTTTAAATGGAAAGGTACATAGTGACTTTCAAACCATCATTTGGACCAAAATATGAGTGAATTTACATGTGTTTGAAAACACATATCATGCCAGGGCACTGTACTCAAATTGTTATTTTTCATCCAACACGTTTATGAAATCTGTACCTCCCATTGTATTATTTCCTTCAGATTGACCTGGAGGTGGGGGAACTGATATACAGTGTGAGTCACTAGTGTCAGGTTTATATTCTCTGATTGTGTGAAGTCAGGGCAACTGAATTCAATTAACTCTCTTTATCACAGGAGCTGGTTAAGGAATCTACTTTCCTTCTGCTTTAGACAGTGCAGGCACAATTTCTCCTCCCCTATGGATGGCATGAAATGTATTTTTGGTCTCTGTTATTTGACATGCAAATGTATCCACTGTATCACAAGTGAAAACTCATTAGAAGCTGCTGGAATGCAATTGTGTTATCTCCCAGGAACACAGAAAACGGCATTAGTCATCACTTCAGCACATTTCCATTTGCTAACTTAGTGAGGTCACCCACCCCACCCCCATCCCTCAAGGTTTCCAGGGAAGATTTCTATACTTTATTCTGGTTCCATCAGAAAAAGGCTCTAGGTGTCTATTTATCACCAAGACTCTTTTTATTTAAATTGCAAAATGTTGCTATATACTCCCATGGAAACTTTTGTAACAAAATATTTCAAGAATGTCTTTTTTTTTTGATGTTGCTAAATTTTCCACAATAATGTTTGGAATTGCTTAGATAATGAATATTTGGATAAATTAGATGGAAGAAGGGGATTTATATATAGCAAAATTAACATGTCATTTGAAAATATATCATTTTCTCTAATATTTTGCTTATTTGAGGGGAGAGACTTGTTTTGCTGAGAGATTCTCAGTGCATTTTGTGTATGAAGGTATTCCATTCATATGAACATAAAAATAAACATTTGGGGCTGGGTGAAAGTTCTGTTGGTAAAATGCTTATTTTAAAGGCATGAAGGACAGACTTTAACCCCATAGAGCCCATGTGAAAAAGCCCAGCATGGCAGCGTATGCTTATAATTCCAATACAATAGAGGGGAGACAAGCAGATATCTGGGGTTCATTGGCCAGTTATGTTAGCCTAGTTTAATTTTAAAGATCAGGTCAATGAGAGACTGTGTCTCATAAGATAAGGTGGGCAATACCAGAGGAATGATACCAGAAGTTGATCTCAGGCTTCCATATGCACATCCAAATAAGTGCACATAGCCATGTGAATGAACACACACACACACAAACACACACACACACACACACACACACACACACACACACACACACACAC
>CABHPQ010105230.1:0-27735 GCA_902168405.1 Peromyscus aztecus
TTTTTTTTTTTTTTGGTTTTTCAAGACAGGGTTTCTCTGTGTAGCTTTGCACCTTTCCTGGAGCTCACTTGGTAGCCCAGGCTGGCCTCGAACTCACAGAGACCTGCCTGACTCTGCCTCCCGAGTGCTGGGATTAAAGGCGTGCGTCACCAACGCCCGGCTCATTTTAATTTTTTAATCATGTATGCGTGTATGTCTATAAGGGGGAAAGTGCCTATGACTTCAGGTGTTCATGAAGGCCAGGAAAGGGTATAGGATACTCTGGAGCTAGAGTTAGAAGTGTTTGTGAATCACTGGTGTGAGTGTTGGGAATTTAACTTTGGTCTCTGCAAAAAACAGTACATTCATTCTCTTAACTGGCGAGATATATCTTTAGTGACTGTAGATAGATCTTAATTCAGAAGATGTGTCATACTTACAGGGCTTGTTCTAATACAGTGTAAGATGAACAGAAATTCTAAATGATTACATAATAGTAATTCACATTCAGTTTATAAGGGCTTTTCCTTATTTTGGGGTATCATGTGAAGCAGAGATGACTCTTAAAGTGGTGTTTTGGTTTTAAGTGACATCAGAATATGTTAAGATACAGTATGTTTTGAAACATGTTCAATTGTTCCAATTACTTGACATGACATGTTTTCATCCAGTTTTTCTTTTTCTGAATTCTGTCTTTTTGAATTTTTATGGTAATGCTATTTCTCTCAAACACTACAGTATTCTTCATGAATTAGAAAAACATACCAGTTTCTAACACTGTGTTATATGTAGTCAAATGCTTGACTATAGGAATGTTTTTTTTAATCTGGTTAGTTTTTTTATTTATTTTACTTCTTCATAGGACTTGATGCTAAAAGTGAAGCATGTCAGCGTTTTTTTCGAGATGTTTTAACTGTGTCTTTTACCAAAATCCTTATGGATGAGGCAGTGAGTGGATGGAAATTTGAAATTCACGTGAGTTTTGTATATGAGGGGAATTTAATTTTATGTGATGATTCCTATGAGTCTGTGGTTCAAAAATACCATTGCTAATAATGTATTGACTTTACTAGTAGGCGTGATGCAATGTAAAAGGAAGAGATTCTTTTAGATAAAGCTTGCTTGGGGTTTTAAGTAAAATCTGCCACCAGTGTCTTGTAACAGTATAGTTTACCAGATGTGTGTATTACTATTGATTCTGAGTTATCCACTGTTGTGTTATTTTTAAAAATACATGTCTAAATTGGGGCATAATGTCTTAATATATCTAAAAGTACTAAATGATACAGTTACATAACAAATTTAATGTAGAAGTAAACGAAAAACTTAGATTTACCTTGATCCTGAAATAAAGAAGGCTAACTTCCATCTTTGAAATGTAAGCCACAAATTAATACATTTTGGAAGTTCAAACTATAATTTTGACACTGAAAAAGTCAAACAGAATTTTTGTGTTCTCAGATAGGTCAGAGCTTAGAACAAAAATAATTTAGACAGCTATTGATTCATCTTAAGATTTCAGTTTTCTTTTTTCTTGTTTTGGTTTTTTGAGACCGGGTTTCTCCATGTAATTTTGGTACCTGTCCTGGACCTTGCTCTGTAGACCAGGCTGGCCTGGAGCTCACAGAGATCCACCTGGCTCTGCCTTCCGAGTGGCAGAGTGGTAAAGGCTTGCACCACCACTGCCCTGCTCTTCAGTTTTCTTTTAATGACAGTATAGAAGTCTTTTTAATGAATTACTGAATGACAAGGCAATTATTTATAAAGTGCAATTAATTTAAATTAATTGTGAAACATACATGCTTTTTTATGGGGAGGAATGTAACTTAAATATTTTCAAAATGATCAGGACATGCGTGTGTGTGTGTGTGTGTGTGTGTGTGTGTGTGTGTGTGTGTGTGTGTTTATTTATGCATATGTGCCATGAACTTCTGAATTGACTTGTAACTTACCAGTTAATACAAATTTAGAAGTAATGTTTGGAGTTCTGAATTAAGGCTTATGTTTGGAGTGGATAATGAATGTCTTTAGACTGGACTATTGCCTCTAGACTACAAAATGCTGGGGTGAGAAAATACTGTTGCATGTATTTTGTGAACAAAATGTAGTTATAAGCAACTCATTGTTGATTAGAAATCTTTTCTTAGATTTTTTTTAATACTACTTTTTGACATAGAATCATTATGGCCTTAAACTCAATCTATAGCTTGGCCTGTCTTACAGTCTTCCTGGGTCTGTTTTCTAAGTGCTAAGATCATAGGTGGTTCTGAAGTATAAAATTATACAGTAAGTTGAATATATTTTAATGAGTATGTTAATTTATTTACACTAGTACTGTTTAAGAAAATTCAGATAATTACTTTAGAAATTAATTAGAAGATGATTAAGAAGAAGAAGTTTTGTGTATGTGAAATTGCAATCTTTTCTTAACGTAAACCATATTTTCTCCCTACCTATTATTTTTTTAACAGAGGTGTATTATTAACAATACTCATCGGCTAGTGGAGCTTTGTGTGGCCAAGTTGTCTCAGGACTGGTTTCCATTTCTAGAGCTACTAGCAATGGCCTTAAATCCTCATTGCAAATTTCATGTTTGTAATGGCACACGTCCATGTGAATCAGTGTCCTCAAGTGTTCAGTTTCCTGAAGATGAAGTCTTTGCCTGTTCTCCAGACCTACGTTTACCAAAAGTGTGTTGGTTTGTTTTTTAAAAAATTTAGTTTTAACTATTTTTGGTATTTGTTGTAGACAAATACTGCTGCAAGCTTTCATTTAAATAAAATGAGCTACTTAAAATAATAATGACCAATCAATATATAACCTTGCTTTATGTAGTTTTTCATTTAATACATATTGTTGGTTTGTTAACATTGAATTCCTGGTAACACTGTAACCAAAACCTGAAGAAAATGTATAGCAAACTGATAAAGTATACTTGCTGGACACATCTATATTTTGTCTCAGGCAAAAATGATTCTTAGTATTTACTAATTCTCTTACTTCCTCTGGCATAAGACAATTTAACTTCTAGAACAAGCATTGACTGTGTGTGTTCTTAAAACAGCAAAACCTTTTTTTAATAGATGCTGGAAATTCACATTTAAATTCCCATTTTCTTCACAAAATATACATCATTAGGCATTTATTACAATTTGATTCCCTAAAATTAAATCTTAGTGTAAATCAGCATCTGAATATTGAATCAAGTAATACTACATCTCATTCTTAACTTGAAGTTGTGCTTTATAAGTTGTAAATCTTCACAAAGCAAGAAAGTCATTTTTCATCTTAAAAACTAGAAACACCACTGAGCTGGCCAGCCCAAGTATAGACAACACTTAACAGATTTACAGATTTTTTTTATGTCTTAGTGTCACTTTTAATGGGTTTTTAGTGTCTCAAATCCAATTTAACTATGTAAAATAACCAATTTAAAAAAAAAAGCTTACAAAGAGTAACAGTTTTAGCACACATACACAGAACTAAAAATCTAAAAAGGAAAATAAAAGTGATACAGGATATCTTTAAAACAGTAGCAAATTTTGTGTATTTTTTAACTGAATACTTCTATAATTTTTGTAACTTACACTTTGATATTATATTGAACATTAAATGTAAAAATAGGCATTCCTAATCATAAAGACATTTTATGCTTCATCATTGAGTAATATGTTAGCTTGGGTCTTTTTTAGTGTGATTACTGTTACTTTGAAATAGATTCTTCTGTTTGTTGGGTGTTTAGTTGGTTGGATTTTCCTGGTTGCTTTGGATTTGTTTTTCTGTTTTTCATTTTCTTAATGTGATACGTGATATTATTTGATAGTTGGATATTGAAATATGATTGCCCTCAGGGGAATACATTTGGGTCCTTGATCATTTTTTGCTTGGAGACTAAGTTTCTTCCAATCAGACTGATAACAGTGTCAACAACTGTGGCCTTGAATCTCTAGTTGTCTTGTTTCCACTTGGTGTATGATGGGATTACATCCTTTTGTCCATACACACCTAGCTATTAAGAGTTCTCAATTACTAATTCAAAATTTTTCTCTAGTGAAGGATTAGTTTATGTAATTATCCAATTCATTGGGCTGTAGTACTACAATAGTTTTATTTCTGTAGAACTTGTAATGCCTACAATCAGATTTGGCATTACTATCTTTTTTCTTGATGCTTTTTATATTCTTTATTCTCTACATTTATCTCCATTTTATACATATAAATGTATTCCATTTTTCTTCCAGCTTTGTGTTTCATATTCCCTTTCGTTCATAGTGTGGGCCTGGGATGTATGCAGTTCATTGGTACAATGCCTTTTTAGTATGCCCAAAGTTGAGTCAAAACATTAGCACTGTAGAAGAAAAGAGAAAGAAGTAAATGGCTGAGTTGCTGGTCTGAGACCTTTTTTTCTCCTCCTTAACATATGTTTATAATTCTAGACTTCCCCCTACTTTAATTTTTTTGTATCCCATGTTCTGATTTTGTTTCAGATATACTAATTTCCATTGTTATTTGCTCTTTCAGAGATAGCTTTTTTCTGATGTGTAATTTAATTTCTTATATCTGGTTTTTTTTCCTGTTGATTCCTTGTTTCATTCTATTATGTTCTGAAAAAACATTGTTTTGTCAGTTTTGAATCTATTATTTTGTGACATAGGGTAGGCTGATAAATGTTCCATTTGCTCTGAGGGAAGCATCTTCTGCTAGTTTGGGAAGAAAAGTGTCTTTCTGTCTTTTAGATTCTCCTGAACTTTTGTATTATTGTCCTACCATTAAAAGTATGGTATTGAAAGTTCTGACCAGTTCTCAATATCTCTTCAATTTGGTGTATGAATATTTGTTTCTTCCACTTAGTGGCTCTGCATTTTGGTACATGTTTTTGTCTATTCCTGCTATAATACAGTGATTTGTGTTTTCGTTTTTTTTACTGTGTTGGTGTAGGTTTTGGAAGTACAGGGTAGAATATAGGTTCAGAATAAAATATGAGTTAATCATATCTCTTGTATATTAGAGGGATCAGCCTTAATATTATACATCCCAGGGGCTCAGGAGCAAGAACTACGAATGGTGAGGACTATGTTTGGGGATAGAATCTCAGCACACCAAGCTCTTAGTCCAGTTATTTATTCTTCCAAATCTTCTTCTCTGTCCTCCCGTCCCTGGGAGTCCTGGTATATATTCACTTGCAAGCAGTAATCGCTTGGCAGTGCAAAGCCAGGCTTCCAGGGTCAAAAGGAGGGGTGATAAGAATCACATAGAGAGGCAGTAATTGTTAATTATCATTTGCAACCAAAAGGGAAGTGACTAATGAATTAACTAAAGGCTAAATTTGGGTAATAGCTAAGAAGAGGAATCTTATATACTCAACTATAATCTTAAATATGATTGGTAGAAAATGTTAAGAATCTATAAATTGCCAGGTCAATGGGAGAAAATAAAACTACCTTCTTTTTTCCTGTGGCGCCTATCTGTTCAAGCTATCTGCCGTTTTTCTGCAAAGTGGGGGAAAGTGTGCTCAGTTGCTAGGCAGCCTGTGTACAACTAGATGCCTCTGGTGATAGTTAAAGGGAGATCTGTAACTGGAGGTAAGATTTGGGAAAGGAGGAAGTTAAGCTTAATTGGCACATCCGTTAGGCCTTCTCAAACTGGTAGTCTGGACGCTTAAGTCTGTCCTAGAGTACAGAGATATCTCTGATAAGGTACTTTCCTCCCTCTGGGGGACCTGGCTGGATGCTGCCAGTGATGATAATTACAGGGAGGCTTGAACTGGGGTTCTGACTGTGCATAGCTGTCAGCGCAGGTTATTTAAATATTCCTTTAGTAGAGGGGAAATGGTGCCCAATAAATGATGGAAAAGCTACAATAACACACAAGAAACTCATAGCAGAAAACGGTTGATAATCAAAAGCCAAATATCACAAAAGCTTCTTAAGCCTCAGCTTGACCTCAGGAAGGCCCTTGGCTTCTTCCAAGTATTAGCTTTGTCATAATCAGATGAAATCCTACTTTGTTTACTTTTGCAGCTTGTAGCACATATCTTGAAAGAGTATCCTATACATTTATTTTAAACTTACCTTTGTTTGTTTTGTTTCATTCTTTTCTTCAAACTTTAAAATATGTAATAATTCTGGTTTTTCAGGATTTCTGATACATAATCTTGTATTTTACTGAGTTTATATTGATATACTTCTTTCTTCAGACTCTTTTCTAGCATCCGTTACTGTTCTGTTGCTGTGAAGAGATACCATGACCATGAAAGAAAGAGTTTATCTGGGGGTTTGCTTAAAGTTTCAAAGGGTTAGTCTGCTGTGGATATCGCTCTGTATCAATAAACACTGATTGGCCGGTAGCCAGACAGGAAGTATAGGCGGGACTAACAGAGAGGAGAATTGAGGAAGGAGGAAGGATAGAGGAGACTGCCTGGAGCCTCCCTGAGGAGAAGGAAGATGTGGGGTACCGGTAAGCCACGAGCCACGTGGCAAAGTAGAGATTAATAGAAATGGGCTAAATATAAGAGTAAGAGCTAGACAATGATAGGCCTGAGCTAATGGCCAAGCAGTTTAAATAATGTAAGTGTCTGTGTGTTTATTTTATACGTGGGTTGTGGAACTGCGGGGTTTGGTGGGAGCTCTCCAGCAACATTAGTCTGTGACCTTTGTGGTGGGAAGTGTGGCAGCAGGCAGACTGGCATGACACTGGATCAGTAGCTAAGAACTTACATCTGATCTGTACGTTGCACACCAAGTCAAACACTTGGCCTGATTATTTCAAAATACCAAAGCCCATTTCCAGTGACACACGTCCTCCAGTAAAGCCAGATCTTCTTCAACAAGGCCACACCTCCTAATCTTTCTTATACAGTTTACCAACTGGGGACCAAATAATTAGAAGTATGAGTCTATAGTTGCTATTCTTATTCAAACCACCAAATCTAGTTTCTGTTTCTTTGTCATGATTTCACTGTAATGCATATAACTATGAGTTTTTGCTTGTGTCTTCCTTGGGTTTTTATGGAGCTTCTTAAATTTATATTTTTCTTCCTCAAAATTGGAAAGATTTTTTTTTCAGTATTCAAATAAACTCTCCTTCACTTTCTTGAACTTTATATTGTATATTTTTTCCCAGTGGTTATTCATAAGTCCCTTTCGATCTTTACAGCTTTTCTTTTCAGACTTTATGAACTAAAATTATGTATATTAGATTTCCAGTAGCTAAATCTGCATTGTTCAGACTTTCTGTTGAATATGTATGTTGAATATATTATTATATTTTTATCTATAGAATAATTAGTTTTTAAATTTTTTTGTCCTTACTGGTATACTCAATTTGCTTATATTTTTCCTAGTTACCTTCATATTTTTGTACCTGATACTAAAACTTTTCAAGTAGGTCCATCTGTCTGGTTTTGTTTCTGTAATCTTAACATTTGTTGAAATTTCACATTTCTTAGTGTTTGTGAACTGAGACAAGGATAGGAGTACTTTAACTTACAGACATGGAATTAAAGCCTAAAGAAATGACCATACATTTATATTCTTGAGCCTTTTCTTGTACATGTGCATGGCTGCTTTAAAATTTTGTAATTCTTACAATTCCCAACTAAAATTTCTTGGGTACCTCACCTTTTATATTCTTCATTAAGTAATTTGTCTTAGTAGTTTGTTTTGTGGTTCCCATAATATTTTCATCCCACCTTTCTCATTACTTATTTACTCTCCTGTCTTAAGCCACTTTTAGTCACCTAACCTAAAAGTTGGTACCTCAGGCAGCCTCTAGGTAAGTTACATACAATTCAGTTCCTGTGGTGGAAATTGGTGATTAGGCCTCTGTTTTTTTCAAATTGAATAAATCATTACAAAATTATTTCTCCTTTTGATATAGGTGTTTTTTGTTGTTGTTTTTGTTTGAGTTTTTTTTCTTCTGTTGTGTGTTTATGTTATTGTATATTTAACCAATTTTCAAAGTTTCTAGAAAGTTTTAACTGGTACAAAGCTTACAAACTTTGTAGTCTTTTTTTCTTTCAGATAACATTAAGAATTTATAACTAAACAAAAATGGAAACAACCATAAAACTAGAGGATTTAGATGTTATTTAGGTTTTCATCTCTCAAAACTAGCATTTGCTTATATTGGTTTATTTTTTAAGAGTTTACCTTTCCTGTAGCATTATTTAATGTTTTAATTATCTTTTGTTTTGTTTTGGTGAGTATGGGAGGTGGGTGTCTGTGTGGAGGTGAAGTGGGTGCATGTGTTCCTGTCCAGGAAGACTACACATCAATGTTAGGTATATTTTCAGTTGCACTTTATTTTAATTTTTGAGTTAGGAGCTCTCATTGAACCTGGAGGTCAATGGTAGGCATGATAGCCTTCAAGCTCCAGGGATCCTCCTTTCTGCATCATCATTGCTTGGGAGTACAGTTACTTGCAGCCACATTGAGCTTTTTTACATCAATGTTAGGGGATTCAAATGGTATCTGGCCTGGCAAGCATTTTGCAGGCTGAACCTGCTCTGTAGCCCCTTTTCTATTTTTATTTTTTATTATTATTTGTTCTGTTTTTCAACACAGAGCTTCTCTGTTACAGTTTTGGCTGTCCTGGAACTCACTCTATAGACCAGGCTGGCCTCAAACTCACAGAGATCTGCCTGCCTCTGCCTCCTGAGTGCTGGGATTAAATACATGCACCACCACTGCCTGGCCTCTTTTCCATTTAAATGCAGAAAATACTTCCCTTTCAGGTTTATTATTCCTTCCCCATTACTATTCTATTTTCTCTTAAAAGTGGTTTTTAGAAGAAATGATATATAGGCCTCTTTAAATAAACTCATTTTTTTCCAGTTGTTTAGTTTTAAAATTTACACCTTAAATATAGAAAATGTTAAGTTACATAACTAAAGCCCAACTTGTGTTCACAAGATATATATAGTTACAAAAATTAACCTCTTTCTGAGTAAAAACATGAAAGTAAAATGACAATACTTAGATCTTCACAAAACATATATATCTACTTTTATAACAGTTTGACTTGTATATAATTGTATGCTATTGTGTGTGTCAAAACATATATTTCAGATAGTAACTTCTTAAAGGAGGAAATTAACACTTTTCATTCACTTACAGGGTTGGTTAGTAGACCTCATTAACACATTTGGTGCACTAAATGGTTTCCAGATTTTGCACGATTGTTTCATTACTGGATCAGCATTAACTGTTCAAACAATTGCAGCTCTTATTAAGTAAGTTATATATTAAGATATTTTCAGTTATAATATACAAATTTCTCTTATTTACTTGGAAATTACTGAGTTTTGGTTTTTAAATGTGGTTTCTTCTCAATTTATCATGATTTACTTGAAAATTTGGCTGTAGAAGAAAAACATTGAATGTTGAAGTTTTCTTTTGTTCCCTATTTTCAGGCCATTTGGACAGTGCTATGAGTTTCTCACTCAACACACATTAAAAAAATATTTCATTCCAGTTATTGAAATAGTTCCACAATTATTACAAAAAATAACTAATGAAGAACTAAAAAGAGAAGCAAAGACTGAAGTGAAAAATGATGCCATTTCAATGATTATTAAATCTCTAAAGAATTTAGCTTCAAGAATTCCAGGACAGGAAGAAACTGTTAGAAATTTAGAAATTTTTAGGTTAAAAATGATACTCAGGTGAGAAATTTTCTGCCTATAGTTATTGTTACTGTGATTTTGTTGTTGTTGTTTGTTTGGGGACTGCATATTGAAACTCAGACTTTGTACAATAGGCAAGCATTTTACCATGAGTTCTATGTCCACCTTTAAAAAAATTTTTGTTTGGATTTGGGTTTAGCTTGGGTTTTTTGTTTGTTTTGGGGGCTGTGACAGAGTCTAGGCTGCCTATGAACTCATTGTATATTCCTGGCTTTTATTTTATAATACTCCTACTTCAGTCTTCTGAGTTGCTTTTGTCTTAGGCATGTACCACTAAGCTTTGCTATTCGTGTGAATTATTAAAAGTCATTGTTGGTTACACTTTTTTATAGATTGCTGCAAATTTCTTCTTTTAATGGAAAGATGAATGCACTGAATGAAATTAACAAGGTGCTATCAGGTCTATCATATTATGCACATCAACATGGTAATTCTGAGGAAAAATGGCTAACCGCTGAACAAATGGCAGTAAGCTCCTTTTTTTTTTTTTTTTTAGACAAAACAAAACATACTTGTCCATTTATCTGTTATGTATGGGGCTGGAATTTCTGAGAACAGCTTATGAGACTCAGTTCTCTACTTGACCATATGGTATCTCATGATCAAACTTGGCAGCAAACTCCAAGTATTAATTACTTCTACAACAAAACAAAACAAAAATAATGAGGGCTAGAGAGAGATGACTTAGTGATTAAGAGCTCATTTGCTTCTAGAGGACTTCAGTTTGGTTCCCAGTTACCCCAGATATCTCTAACTATAGTTTCAGGGGATCACACATCTTCTTCTGAACAACCTGGGCACCATACACACATGCTTCACTGACATAATACAGTCAAAACCCTGTATACATATAATAAGTAAAATCTTAAAATTAAAACTGCTAAACTTTTTTAAATGATAAGCAAGGGATTGGTAAGGAGTATTAAAGTAACTTACTGTGTCTTTTGTAAATGTGTGGTTGATTATAAGCGATTTACTGTTTAAATTAAAAAAGATGACTTCTGGAATCTAGTGAATGAGTAGTCTGTGGAATCCTCAGATGTTTTGATTTTGAAGTGAATAGCAGATATAAAAATTTAATTACATTTTGTGCAATACTGTTTATACATATTTGTAAAGAATAATCACTATGTATAAGAGTCCCAATTACCAGATTGTGACAGAACTTTGAGGCTTTTTTTATTAATTGCTGTAAAAATAGTTTATATCTAAGACAAATACTTGGACTAAGAATTGAAGTTCAGATTTTATGTCTGTGTTGTCTATGTGAAATTTTTCTGCTTTGTAGTATATTACATTGAATCACAGTGTCCACAAATTAAATTAGCATTTCTCAACAGATACAAAAGAGGAAATATTTCTTAATTATAAATTAATGTGACATTTTTGAGATATTTTGAATACATTTTACAAAAAAAAGTTCTAAGAGAGATTGGAAATATAAAAGTCATTATTCTTACACATCATAATTAAGATGTATGATACTGCTGCACATACATGGGGAGTTTCTCTGCATGTTAGAATTAAATTCCATGCAGTTACTAAATACACATAAAAGCCACAATTATGTTATTTTATTGGGTGCATTTTAACATGCAGAATTTAATTCTATAAAATTATTTGTTGTAATATTTAATAACTGCATTAGAACAGATTAATTTCACTCATGTTATCTGTAAGTCTGGAGAGTTTTTATTTTGGTTTTTGGAAAAATTTTCAATTTCTACAGTTAAACAAATATTTATGCTATGTTAAATTTAGGAGTGGATACAACAAAACAATATCTTATCCATAGTCTTACAAGATAGTCTTCATCAGCTACAGTATGTGGAAAAGCTAGAGAAGATTCTTCGTTTTGTAATTAAAGAAAAGGCTCTCACTTTACAGGATCTTAATAATATCTGGGCAGCACAGGTAAGAAATTTTCTTAATATAGTAAAAAATTAATGAAATTATAAATTTTATCTCATGACTAGTATAGAAGATTTGTATTGCTAGAATTTCAGTAAGCTAGTGTATGCAGATACCCGGTCAAGATTTTTTTAAGAAAGAAAAAAATGTCCATATATTTATATAGTAAGGTTATAGGTGATCATATATTATAAAAACTGTCTAGTGAAACAATTATTGAAGGAATAATGATTGAAAAAGTATAAAGAAATTAGTAATTGTAGAAGTTTTCTCATAAAAATCTATAAAGAAATATGAGAATTTAGAAAATATTTTATTACTGTTTTATAAAAATCTATGATTGCTATGATAGATTATAACTAATAATAAATAGCCTTAGTGTTAGGACATAATGTGATTTTTTTAATGATAGGTTTTTTTAATCATGGAAAACATGGGCAGTGTTACTTCTGTTACCTCTAAATTACAAAGTTGTAGAGTTTTCTTCATTGATGGTTTAAATTTTTACCTCAGGCTATATTTTCATCAGTTTTTTTTTCTTTTGTCCCAAAGGGAAAAAAAGAAAGAACTGAAAAAAAACTTTTCAGACAAAAAAAATATAGCAAAAATTTTTAAAAGAACTCACAAAATAGTGGTGTCAATTTTGTGTTGGTCAACTATTCCTGAGCATGGGTATAGAGTATACTTGAACAATTCAGTGTCACTCCATTCAAGAAAACTGATTTTTCTTTTCCCATCAGCTATCAGTTACAAATATCTTTTGGTTATTGGTGGGACTTTGTGCCCACTTCTCTCTGTGTTGAGATTTTATTTGGTTTGAACTTGTGTGAGTCTTGTGTGTGCTAACACAGTCTGTGAATTCATATGTGCATCAGCCCTTGTTTTGTCTTGAAGACATTGTTTCCTTAGGAGTCATTTACTGCCTTTGGATTTTACAGTCTTTCTGTATCCTCCAAAAACCTCTGATCCTTGAAAGAAGGGCTATCTTTACCCCATTTAGGACTGAGTTCTGCAAAGTCCTGACTCTGCACATTGTCCAATAGTAGATCTCTATTACAAGTAACTTCTGTGAAGAGGGTTGAGCAATACACTGGTCTGTGAGAGTAACAGTATGTCATTTGGAGTAAGTTCATTGCTGGGTTCATTTAGTAGAAGAATAGGACTAGATTTTCCATTAGGATGCATTATCTATCAAGATTCAGATTCTTGGCCCTTTCACAGTGCTAGATATTTGTTGCACCCCATGAAGTGAGCATTAACTAATCAAAAAGTAGGTGTTCCCATAATATTTGTGCCAGTATTATACCAGTATATCTTAAAGGCAAATTGCTGTTATAGGTTTTAAGAGTTTATCCTCTGATACCGAGTTTAGTGTCTGCAATAATCATGAAAACTAGTCAGTAGGAGTGAATCTTTTTGGTCCTAGCTCTGTTTCTCCATGTTGCATGACAGAGTAAATTGTGTCCATTAGTCATGCTTTACTCTGTTTGTGGATGGTAACAAATATCAATGGCAATGGTCCGAATGATTTTTCTCGAGGTGGGTAGTCTTTGGAGGACTCCATTGACCAACAACTTAAGATATAAACAATTCCTGGTACTGTTTGTATACATGTATATTGGGGGCATTTTCTTACATGTTAACTCCATTTAGATTCCTTTCATATATTTGTATGTATTTCGGGATACTTATACAGTTGTGGGTTTCCATGTAGTTTTTCAAGTGGCCTTTAATACTAGTTGTTCCTTTCTATTCCTGCTTTACTCTTTTCATCTACTCCATCCCCATTTACTCCTTTTCTAATATCACCTTTAATCCTTTATAAGACTATTTTGATTCCCCTTCCTGAGAAAACCACCTTCTTCTCCCTGTTCCTCTATCGAGTACCTAACAACAAGTTTTTCTCAGTAAAACACATATCTAAAGTTTAAAAGCCAACACCTATGTGTAAGAGAAAACATGAAGTATTTGTTAGTTTGGCTCAGGGTTACCTCACTCAGAATGATTGTTTCTAACTATATCCATTTACGTGCAAATCTTATGATTTCGTAATAGCTAATAATACTACATTGTTGTAAATGTAACATATTTTCGTTATCTTTTTGTGAGGAGACAGACATCTAGGCTGTTTCAAATTTTAGCTAATAATACTACATTGTTGTAAATGTAACATTGCCAGGCCTGCGGCCCACGCCTTTCATCCCAGCACTCGGGAGGCAGAGGCAGGCAGATCTCTGAGTTCAAGGCCAGCCTGGGCTATCAAGTGAGCTCCAGGAAAGGTGCAAAGCTACACACAGAAACCCTGTCTTGAAAAAACAAAAAAACAAAACAAAACAAAAAAATAACATATTTTAGTTATCTATTTGTCCATAGACAGACACCTAGGCTGTTTTTCTGTCTGTTAGTAGAGCAGCAACGAATATGGATGAGCAGGTGGCTCTGTAATAAGATAGTCTCTTTTGGATATAGCTCAATTGGGTGGTAGTTTGATTTCCATAGTGACTGGACCAGATTGCACTTTGGCCAGCAATGAATGAGATTTCCCATTTTCCAAAATGCTCACTCACATATGCTGTCATTTTTATTACTATGTTGGCCATTATGACTGACATAAGATGAAATCTCAAGAAGTTTTAAATTGCATTTCTTTGATGGATAAGGGTATTGAACATTTTTAAAACTTTCTCTTTGTTGTTTTGGTTTTTTGTTTTTGTTTGTTTGTTTGTTTGTTTGTTTGTTTGTTTGTTTGTTTGTTTGTTTGCTAGATAGGGTTTCTTTGTGTTGTCTTGGCTGTCCTGAAACTTGCTCGAACTCCTAGAGATCCACCTGCCTCTGCCTCTTCTAACTGGGATTAAGGGTTATCACCATGCCTGGCTTTTAAAGTGTTCTTAAACCATTGTCCATCTTTTGAGAACTCTCTGTTTAGTTTTATATCCTGTTTTTAGTTAGGTTGTTTTCCTCATGTTCCATTATTTGAATTCCTTGTATGTCTAAATACTAACCCTCTGGCACATTGGTAGAGATTTGTGTCCGTTCTAGAGACTTGCCACTTTACTCAAAAGATAATGCCCTTTGATGTGCAAGAGTTTTTTTTAAAAAGCTTCATTGTTAGGTCCTAGTTATTCACTGTTGGTCCTAATACCTGCACTGTTGAGGTTTCTTGAACCATTTAGAGCTGAGTTTTGGACAGAGGCTGGTGAATTTGGAACTGTATTATAATTTTCCTTCATGCCTCTATACAATTTTTGCCTGAATTATTTCTTGAAATGGTGTCTTGTCTTTGGTATATAATTTTGACTTCTTTGTCCCAATTCAGGTGTCTTAATATTTAGGATTATGTCTGGATCTTCCACTCTAGTCCATTGATCAGTATATCTACTTTTATGCCAGTATCATATTGTTTTTATTAGTACAGCTCTGTAATAAAACTTAAAGTCTAGGTTGGTAGTGCCTCCAGTAGTTCTTTTATTATTCAGAATTATTTTGTCTATCCACAATTTTTTGTGTTTCCATATGAAGTTTAATTTTTTTTATTTATACAATTCATTCCCAAGATACATAGAATTTTTTGAGGCTGTTATAAAAAGAATTGTTTCCCTGAAGTCTTTCTCAGTGTTTGTCTTTTGTATATAGGATCCAGGGTAGTGATTTTTGTGAGTTAATTTGTATTCAGCTACTTTGCTGAAAGTTTTTACCAGCTGTAGAGTTTTTGGGGTCATTTAGGTGTAAAGTCATCATTCGAAAAAATAAAGATAGACTCTGACTCTTCCTCCTTTCTTATTTGTATCCTCTTGATCCCCTTCAGTTGTCTTTTTGCTCTAGCTAAGACTTCTAATAGCATATTGAAGAGATGTGAGGTGTGAAGAGTACACATCCTTGTCTTGTTTCTGAATTTTGTGGAAATGCTTTCACTATCTCTCCATAAGATGAGGTTGGCTGTGGGCTTGCTGTAAATGCCTTCTTATGTTTAGATTATGTCCGTAATCTCTCCAAGACTTCTGTCAAAAAAGGGAGTTGAATTTTGTCAAAGGTTTTTGCTGCATGCTTTTTTTGCATGGTGTTAATAAAACAACTTGATTTTCATGGCTTATCTTTTTTATGTTTTTTTTCAAATTGGTTTACAAGGAATGTGAATTTTTTACATCTATGTCCATTTCTTTAAGGGATTTATTGATTCCTTCCAATTTTTTGTTTGACTTTTCTTCAATTTCTTTAAGGGAATCTTTCATTTTCTCTTTAAAGGTTCTATCATCTTCTTAATGTCATTTTTAAAATCTATTTCTTCTGTTTCTTCTGCATTGGAGTGTTCAGGTCTTGCTGATGTAGAACCACTAGATAGGTTCTGATGGAGCCATATTGGTCTTTATGTTGTTGATTGTATTTTTGGACTGGTGTCTACCCATCTCTTCCTCCACTCGGTGCAACAGTGTCTGAGTCTGATGGAGCCTCTCTTGGTCTGATTGATAGATACTCTTGGTCCAATGGGAGCTCTTGGTCTAGTTAGGGCTCTTGGTCCAATTGGTGCTGATGGAATCTGTCTTGGGGATCAGCTCTTAGTCCATCAGGCACTGGCAGTCTCTTTCTCAGGGAGCAGTTGCAGTCTCTGAGGGAGGGTGGGGCTTTTGAGGATTACAGAGTCTGGTGGGGGATGGTAGTAGTATGACCTGTTGCAGGAGATCTGCCCACTGGCTTGAAACTGTTACTGTAAAGACTCACCTCTTAGTCCAGTTGGCACTCTTGATCCAATTTTTGTGAAGTAGTGAACTGTTTAGCTTGCATAAGGTTATGTACTTTTTGCCTTTTTTATTGTTATATCCAGCTTCAATCAATTGTTGTCAGATGGGATGCAAAGTATTACTTCAGTTTTCCTGTATCTGTTAAGACTTTGTGTCCTAATATGTGTCATATGTGATCAGTCTTGGTGGGGGTTCTATAACGTCTAAGAATAAACATGTATTGTTTAGTATTTGAAGTATTCTGTTGGCATCTTCTAGGTTTGTTTGATTTATGAAATTAACTCATGCATTTCTCTGTTTAGTTTTTGTTTGGATATCCTTTCTACTGGCAAGAATAGGATATTGATATCACCTACACTCATTTTATTAATGTCAGTATGTGATTTTAGCTATAAGTAGTGTGTTGTGGTTTTTTTAATGAACTTAGGTTCCCTTATGTGTGGCACATAAATATTTAGAATTGTCATGTCCTCCTGGTGTAGGTGTAGTTTTCCTTAATTAGTGTGTAACTTTCTTCTCTATCTCTGATAGTTTGAAGTCCATTTTGTTGTATATTGAAAGTCTACACCTGTTTTATATTTGTATCCATTTTGGGGATAATTTTTTCGTCCTTTGACCCTAAAGTAATGTCTATCCTTTTTTTAATTATTATTTATTGTGTGTACAATGTTCTCCCTGCATACAGTGCTCTCTCCAGCCCTGTAATGTCTATCCTTGCTGGTAAGTTTTGCTTCTTAGAAACAGCGGAAAGATTGGTCCTATTTCCAAATCTAGTCTGTTCTAATGCATGTGCTTTTATTACATAATTGAGGCTATTAATATTGAGAATTATTGAGCATCATTTGTACATATTTATTTCTGTCTAGGTTTCTCCTCCACACCTATTTTGAATAAGATTGTTTTTGGGTTATTTATTCCTTGTGTTCCCTTGAAGTATAGATAACCTTTTCTTCAGACTGACATTTTACAGGTGTCTTCTGAGAGCTGGATTGGTGAATAGAAATTACTTAAATTTGTTTTTGTTATGTTTTCTTTCTCTGTGGATTGTGAATGGTAATTTGATTGTGAGTGGTAGTTTTGCTGAGTATAGTTGTTCTGTTCCATTAGTGTTTCATTGTTATGTGCTATTTATTTATTGTTCTGTGTGCTTCTTGTACCTTAATGGAATCTCATTCTTTGGATTAAGGAAATTTTCTTTTATGTTCTTAAAAACTTTTTTGGGAGGCAGGGGGAATTTAACCTAGCCTTCCTTCTCCTTCCTCTGTACCTGTCATTCATAGGTTTGGTCTTTACATACTTAAACATCTATGGGTTTCCTGCATGCTTTGTGCTTGGATTTTCTTTTAGATATAACATTATCTTTGACTGAGTATTTTTTTTAACCTTATCTTCAAGACCTGAAAGTCTTCCATTTCTTTTAATCTCTTGGTGAGTCTTATCCTCTGAGCTAACATCCAAAGATTTTGGTTTTGAGTTTCATTTCAGTTTGCCTTTTCTTTACCAGTACTTTTTGCCATTTTTATTGTTATATCCAACTTCAATCAATTGTTGTCAGATGCGATGCAAGGTATTACTTCAGTTTCCTATATCTGTTAAGACTTTGTGTCCTAATATGTGATCAGTCTTGGTGGGACTTTTTTTTCCTTAAACTATACTTTAAATATCTTGAAATTTTTTTATTTCATTCAACTTTGTTTTCATTATCTTTGTAGTATTTTATTCATATCTTTAATTTTTTAGACATATTTAAAAATGCTATTTTGAAATCCTTGATGTGTGCTTCCAATAATTGGTTTTTTCAGACCTCATGCAATGCCACGGACTGGGTCTCAGTCGGGTCACCAGACTGAGGGAGAACGGGGTGAAGGTACTCAGGGTAAGTGGGATTTGGCGAGTGACAGACAGACACAGACACCAGAGTATGCTGTGAAACTGCTGCAATTTTACTCAGACAAAGCAGTGAATTTTATACAGTCATTTTGAGGAAACATGGCAATCGGCCAGCAGGGTGTTAGACATAGAATCAACAATATAGTTACACAATTCTCTCAGAATGGTAACAGATCTCATGAGTACATACTCTATTCCTCTTTTGTGGTTCCTCATCCAGACAGAGAACATTACAGCCCTAGCTGAAGTTTTTCTTCTACGTAATTATTAAACCTTTGTTCTGTATCAAAATTAAACCCTTCCCACCATTGTTCTAACCATGGTTTCATTTGTGTGAAAATATCTAACCTTTGCCTGCAGGTGAGAAGGCACCAGGGGGGTTGGGACCTAGCTAATCTTTCCATGAACTGTAACTTATGCCATTCTGTTTTCATACTATTATGATTCACCCACCAGTTCCCATGTTTATCATAAGCTCCCGTAAAGGGCAATGGCTCCAAATAATTATTATATCTAGAATTAAAGTTAGGGGGTTGCCAACACCGACCCTTGATGAGAAACTCTATTTGTCCCTGGATAATTCTTGTAGGAATGGCTAATTTCTGTAACTGCTTCCTTGCAGCTGCTGTTGGCTGCGCATGTGGATTGCTTATGAGTTCCTGGACTTTTACTTTTATTCACTCTTCGCTAGAATCTTTGTCCCTCTGAGTCATAAGTTCTTTTTGCTCTAACTCATTCATAAATTCTCCCAAACTTCTAGGACCCTCTTTAACTGTTTGCCTAAAAGCTTGAATCATAGGTGGGGGTATTGAGGCCACTTCTCTTTATGGGGCACATCAGGAACATTGAAAGCTAACCTCCTGAAATCAATACACAAGGAAACAGCAATAGTCACAGCTGCAAAGAGAAAAAGGCAGAGTGCCAGCCAGCCTCTGCAAGCAGATTTTCGTGGTCCCGTGTAGCCTGGCACCATGATTCAGGCTGATTGAGAAGGGGTCGCGGGGGCATAGACCCGAGGGTCGTGAGCCCCCCTTTCCCACGTAACCACCTCATCCAAGGCATTTGTCACGCGGGCAACACCGTCGTGGGCATGGCAATGCAATAGTGTTCCTGCCTTCCAAGAGGAGCCACATTGTCTTGGTTATTCATGTTTGTGTTTACACTGGATTCTGTGCAGGTGGAGTTATAATGTTTATGGTGTTTTTTTGGAATAGAGATCTGGTCTTAACCTTTGATGGGTCAATGTTCGGTTCTTTTATTTCTGTTGTTACACTCTGACAGATGGTTGAACAGAAGAATGATGCTTTGTTGTCAGTTTTAGGGTTCAGTTCTGAAATTCTGATTATAGTTGGGTTCAGAGCCCAACCGGTTCCAATTGCTTTAGTGAGTGGGGTGGTTGATAAGGTATCGGACTGGCAAAGGGGACCAACACTGGAGTTCTTTCAGTAAGGTCTTGGATTCAGAGGGAGAACTAGAATTTTTGTTAAGGATATAAGTGAATACAAAGGAGATGGACAACATCAAAGAGGAGGGGCTGAGACAGGCAGGTAGCAGAAGTTGTAGGTGTACTCTGCAGAGACCAATATGGAAGAGGAGTGTATTGGTAGACGGCCTGTGTTCAGACAAGTATGGCAACTGTAGGGTCCCTGGTAGAGAATGGTTCTGTGGGCCACTAGGAAAGCACAAAAGAAATGAAGATGATCTCCAAAGAATTGCTGAAGCTGCCAACAAGGAACAACTGTGGAAACCCTGGCAGGTTTTTTGTTTTTTAAATAAAGGTAGGCAAACAAAATATCTTACCTTCATTAAACACTTAGGTTTTTTTGTTGTTTGTTTGTTTTTTGTTAACAGCAAAAGACTTTATTCATTTTTAAAAATTTCACATCTACAATATGACATATATGATACATTAAATAAAAAATATACAACATAAGAACTATAGCAATAATATATAATTGTATATTACAAAGTAGATAACAAGCCAGTTGGTGGTAGCTCACTCCTTTAATCACACAACTTGGGAGGCAGAGGCAGGCAGATATCTGTTTTCAAGGCCAGGCTGGTCTACAGAGTGAGTTCTAGGAAAGATAGTACAACACAGAGAAACCCTTCTCAAAACAAAACAAACAAATAAAAAAATATGGAGAAAAATTGTACAATATAAAATTTAGGCACTCAGGACAAAAGACTGACATGATGAATATGCTGACTTAATTGATACTACCAGTAAATGTTTCTAAGTATATAAATACATTAAGGCAGAATTACATGTCTTTTAAATATTTAAATTTTTAATTTACTATTTAAAACAACTTTAATTATTTTGATTCTCCCTCAGATCCTTCGAGATCATTTCTTACTCCCTACCCACCTAACTTTCTTTCAAAAAAAAAAGTATAACAACAAACCTGGAAAACAAAATACAAAACAAACCCCAAACTGTAACTAAATAAAAGCACAAAAAACCCTATGGCATCTATTATTTGTTGGTCAACTACTCCTAAACAGGTTGTTCTGGAATAGTTGTTAATGCCCATTGTCATTCCATTGGAGAAAATTGATTTTCCTCTCCCAGTAGGTATCATTTTAGTGTCTAGGTTTTCGTTCCCTTATTCTTTTTTTTTTAAATATTACAACATAAAATGCAAGATAAAACAAAAACCATCACATTGAGGCTGGTCAAGGCAACCCAACAGAAAGAAAAGAGCCAAGAGAAGGCACAGGAATCGGAGCCTCTTGTTTTTGCACATTCAGGAATCCCATAAAAGCACTAAACTGGAAGCCTAATATATACACAGAGGACCTCATGCAGGCCCTGTACATGCTGCCTCAGTCTTTTTTCCAGTTGAATCAGAGGGTCTTGTTTTCCTCCTGTCCTCCATTCCTAATGGCTCTTTTGTGCCTCCTCTTCCATGGGGTTCCTTGGGCTCTGAGGGAAGGGATTTGATGGAGACATCCATATAGAACTGAGTATTCCAAGACCTCTCACTTTCACCTAATGTCTGATGGTGGGTCTCTGTATTTGCTCCCATATACTACAGGAGAAAGTTTCTCTGGTGATGTTTGAGCAGGAAGGCATGGATCTATGAGTATGGCCAAATATCAGGAGTCATTTTTTCACTACTTTTTTTTTAATACACCAGTCTTATTTGGTTTGTCCCTATTTCTCTGGGCTAGCTAGTTTCAAGGATCTGATAAACCCAAGTAATGTAGGATATGTGTTCTGTGGAGTAAGCCTTAGGTCAGTCATACTGGTTGGTTATACCCTCAACTTTTACCCTATCATATCTTTCAGACAAGCCACATTCTCAACAGCATGAGCTGTCACTTGTCTTAGCTATTCTGTCAGGTGTAAGATGGACTTTGAAAATAGTTATGATTGGTATTTCCCTCATGACTAAGGATGTTGATCATTTTAAGTGTTTCTCGGTCACTGAATATCCTCTATTGAGAATTCTCTATTTAGATCTGTACCACATTTTTTGTTTGTTTCCATAATACATAGTTTCTTCAGTTCTTTATGTATTTTGGATATTAGCTCTCTATTGGATTGGAGCAGAAACACATCTTTTCCTATTCTGTAGGCTGCCATTTCGTTTGAATAATGTGTCCTTTGCCTGGCAGAAGCTTCTTTGTTTCACGAGGTCCCACTATTTAACTGTTGATCTTAGTGCCTGAACTAGTGGTGTTCAGTTAGAATAAGTTTTTCTGTGTCAGTGAGTTCAAGGCTATTCCCCATTTTTCCTTCTATCAGGTTCATTGTATGTGGTTTTAAGTTGGGGTCTTTCATCTATTTGGAGTTGAATATTTTGCAGGGTAATAGATATGAATCTATTTTCATTCTTCAACATGTAGCTATCCAGTTTGACTGACCTTTCAAGATTTGTGAAGAATTGTATTGGAATTTTGATGGGAGTGGCATTGACCTGTAGATTGCTTTTGGTAGCATGGCTATTTTTTACTATGTTAATTCTACTGATCCATGAGCACAGGAAGATTTTTCAGTGTTCTGATATGTTCTTCGGTATATTTCTTCAGTGACTTTTTTTTTTTTTAATCGTACAGGTCTTTCACTTGTTTGGTTAGAGTTACCGAAGTTTTATATTTGAAACTATTATGAAAGGTGTTTTTTCCTTGATTTCTTTCTGACTGCTTGTCATTTGTTGTAAGAAGGCTCCTGATTTTTGTGAGTTAATTTTATATCCAGTTCCTTTGCTGAAAGTGTCTATCAGCTATAGGAATTTCCTAGTGGAATTATTTTTTTGGTAACTAATGTATGTTACCATACCATTTGTAAATAAAGATAGTTTGACTTCTTCCTTTTTATTTATAACCACTTGATCTCCTTCAGTTATCTTACTGCTTTAGCTAAGACTTCAAGTACTATATTGATAAATGTGGAGAGAGTGGACAACCTTATTCCTCATTTTAGTAGAATTGCTTTAAGTTTCTCTGCATTCATCTTGCTGTTGGGTATAGGCTTTCTGTAACCTGCCTTGATTATGTTAAGATATTTCTAATACCTCCATACTTTTATTATGAAGGGGTGTTGGATTGTGTCAAAGGTTTTTTCTTAATCTAATTATATTATCATGTGTTTTTTCTTTCAGTTTATTTTTATATATGTTGAACCATCCCTGCATCTATGAGATGAAGCCTTACTTGATCATTGTGGTTGAACATTTGAACACTTGGGTTTCTAACTTTGAAACTGTCTACTATTTTTTATAGATTAAATTAGTTTTTTCCTTAATTTTATTGGTATTTTACTGTTTTTGAATTAATTCTGTGAGTACTTTAAATGAAAAAAACGAATTGGCTTTAGTTTCAATGGAAATTATTTCATGTTAAGGGCTATTTTTACAGTTTCAGGTGAGAAGGTAACTAAGGGTTCTGATAATCATAATACACTGATTTTTATTTGCTTTTGTCTTTTTTTTTAAATCCCTCTTTTTTTTAAGGCGGGAAAACATGAAGCCATTGTGAAGAATGTACATGATCTACTAGCAAAATTGGCTTGGGATTTTTCTCCTGAACAACTTGATCATCTTTTTGATTGTTTTAAGGTAAAAATCCAAATAATGAAATATTGTCATTATTTAATTTAAGTCTTCTTTGCTTTTGACATGCTTTGAGAAAGATTGTTGGTCAATAGAGTAATCATTACTTTTTCTTCTGTAGAACTTATAAGTGGTTTGTATAATAATTTCTGTCATGCTTGAACAGTTTAAACCATTTTTACTCTGTTTAGTTTTTTGAGTTAGTCTTTTCTGGAAATTTTTATTTGAGTTTAGGATAAAATATCCTGTATAAATATAAAGAAGGATAGGATGGTGAGGAGATAATACCTGCTGCTCTGGAAAAGGAGTATAAAAATGTTATTTTGCACATAGTCCAAGAGTCTGTAATATGTATTTGATTGGTGTTGATGGAATTATTTTAATTATTAAGTATTCCTTTTTTGTGTTTTGTTTGGTTGGAAAATTTAGGAATCAAAAGTTCAAACTATATTTATGGTATAAAATATTTGTTTAATAATTTTCATTAAAATGTGAATAATTATATACTGTGTCCCAATTGCTGTTATGCTGGCTATACTCTGGAAAATTTGTAGTATGTATAGTAGGATGCATGTTGAACATTTTAACAGAAGTAGTTGCATGGGCCCAAAACTGAAAGTAAATGTGTATGAAATATAAAAGGATACAGTAGAAGATGCTTCTATTATAATACAATAATCAGTATATTAGAACTGCTTGATATAGTCTGTCTGTATTTTTATGCTTTCTACTTTATGGGTTTTGTTTTTTGTTTATGTGTCGGTGTTTGTAGGTAATATGTATACAAATATATCCATACGTATTTGTATGTATACAAATATTTGTGGCCTTTCTATATTTTTTCCCCTTGCTAAACATTATTTCTTGAGATCAATAGTCTTACTTTATTAATTTGTTTTTTAATCATCTTTGAAATAATTGCCTGTATTTGCAAGTAGACTTTGAAATCTTAGTCCTGCCTTTCAGTCATTTCATTTTCTTTGGATTCTGTTTGTAATTCTGGCGTTACAATAATTTGGAGGTGCTATGTTTTCTTGTAATTCAGTCACATTTTATAATTCTAATTCTTAAGGTTTTCTTTTGGAGTCTACCTAATACTGAAAGGATAAAAGAACATAGCAAGCTTTAATATAAATAAAGGGACTTAGGAAATATTAAGTGATACAGGAGTAAGAAACAGAATAAGGAATTCTATCTCTGATCTGAGACCACAGAACTAAAACTGAACTACTGATTTCTGCTTCTGTACAGTTGCTTGCCCCCTTTTTTTCAGGAAAAGAGCTCAGACTTCAACTTCTGTTTGCTAAAGATAAAATTGTTCTAATTGGAAACTTTCAGTTTCTATAAAACTTAAGGAAAAATTTTTAGAGGGCAGAAATTCAAAGGCCACCCTTAGATGGTCATGAAGATAAGTTTGTGACTGTGGCTAATCATATAAAAGCTATGGGATATTTTGGATCAGGTGGGCTTTACAGCTACATACTAATTAAAGAATTTCTTTTATCTTCTAGTGCCAAGAATTTCTTATTGGAGAAGGATGAGCATCTTAACAATATCACCCTTCTCTTGAGAGTTCAGTCCCATTATCACTTAGAAGAAGTCAAACTAAAACAGCAGTAGCCACAACAAATTTAAAAGATAAATGTACCATGATTATAAAGCAAAAACATGTTATAAAATGTAGCGTATTTGAGAAGGCTTAAATTTTTTTTTTAATTTATATAAGAGATTTTCTAGTCATGTTACATATCAGCCACGGATTCCCCTGTCCTCCCTCCTCTGACTCCCCAGTTTTCCCCTCAATCCACCCTCCATTCCCACCTCCTACAGGAAAAGGTCTCCCCTAGGGAGTCAGCAGAGCCTGATACACTCAGTTGAGGCAGGTCCAATCCCCTCCTCCCTGATCCAAGACGGAGCGAGTGTCTTAGCATAGTCACTAGGTTCCAAAAAGCCGGCTCATGCACCAAGGACAGGTCCCAGTGGTTCCACTGCCTAGGAGCCTCCTAAACAGTTCAAGGTAATAAACTGTCTCACTTATCCAGAGGACCTGGTCCAGTTCCACGCGGCTCCTTAGCTGTTGGTTCACAATTCATGTGTTTCTGCTAGTTTGGCTACTTGTCAATGTGCTTTTTCCAATCATAGTCTCAATATCTCTTGCTCATATAATCCCTCCTCACTCTCATCGATTAGACTGCTGGAGCTCCACCTGCGGCCTGGCCGTGGATCTCTGCATCTGCTTCCATCAGTCATTGGATGAGAATTCTAGCATGACAGTTAGGGTGTTCAGCTATCCAATCACCAGAGTAGGTCAGCTCAGGCCCCCTCTGGACCATTGCCAGTAGTCTATAGGGAGTCATCTTTGTGGATTCCTGGGTACCTCACTAGCACTGTGCTTCTTCCTATTCCCGTGGAGTCTTCATTTATCATGGTATCTCTTTCCTTGTTGTCCCACTCTATTCTAGATGCAGCAAGGACCTACTCCTCCCCTAAGCTCTCTTTCCCCTGACCCTTGCCTTCTTTACCCACCTCTCACCCACAGTTTGCTCATGTAGATCTCATCCATTTCTATGTCGATGGGTGATCTCTGTCCCTTTCTTAGAGTACTTTTTACTAGGTAGCCTCCCTGGAGTTGTGAGTTGCAGTCTGGTTATCCTTTGCTTTGCATCTAATACCCACATAGGAGTGACTACATACCATGTTTGTCTTTCTGAGTCTGGGTTACCTCACACAGGATGGTATTTTCTAGTTCTGTCCGTTTGCCTGCAAACCTCATGATGTCATTATTTTCTCTGCTGAGTAGTACTCCATTGTATATGTACCACATTTTATTTAGCCATTCTTCAGTTGAAGGGCATCTAGGTTGTTTCCAGGTTCTGGCTATTAAAATTATGTTACTAAGAACATAGCATCCTTGTGGTATGATTGAGCATTCCTTGGGTATATGCACAAGAGTGGTATAGCTGGGTCTTGAGGGAGATTGATTCCCAGTTTCCTGAGAAAGCGCCATATTGATTTCCAAAGTGGCTGTACCAGTTTGCATTCCCACCAGCAGTGGAGGAGAGTTCCCCTAGCTCCAGGTCCTCTCTAGCATAAGCTGTCTTCAGTGTTTTTGATCTTAGCCATTCTGACAGGTGTAAGGTGATATCTCAGAATTGTTTTGATTTGCATTTCCCTGATGATTAGGGATGTTGAGCAATTCCTTAAATATCTTTCAGCCATTTGAATTTCCTCTGTTGAGAATTCTCTGTTTAGCTCTATAGCCCATTTTTTAATTGGACTGCTGGGTGTTTTGATGTCTAATTTCTTCAGTTCTTTATATAATCTTGAGATCAGCCCTCTGTCAGATGTGGAGTTGATGAAGATCTTTTCCCATTCTGTAGGCTGTCGTTTTGTCTTATTGACCATGTCCTTTGCTCCACAAGAACGTCTTGGTTTCAAGAGGTCCCATTTATTAATAATATTTGCTCCCAATGTCTTTGCTACTGGTGTTATATTTAGGAAGTGATCTCCGGTGCCAATGCATTCAAGACTACTTCCTACTTTCTCTTCTATCAGGTTCAGAGTAATTGGATTTATGTTGCAGTCCTTGATCCACTTGGACTTGAGTTTTGTGCACAGTGACAGATATAGATCTATTTGCAATCTTCTACATGTTGACATCCAGTTATGTCAGCACCATTTGTTGAAGATGCTTTCTTTTTTCCATTGTAGAAATTTGGCTTCTTTGTCAACATTCAGGTGTTCATACTTGTGCAGATTAATGTCAGGGTCTTCAGTTCAGTTCCATTGGTCCACATGTCAGTTTTATGCCAGTACCAAGCTGTTTATTACTGTAGCTCTGTAGTAGAGCTTGAAGTCAGGGATGGTGATGCCTCCAGAGGTTGTTTTGTTGTACAGGATTCTTTTGGCTATCCTGGGTTTTTTGTTTTCCATATGAAGTTGAGTATTGTCCTTCCCAGGTCTGTGAAGAATTGTGTTGGTATTTTGATGGGGATTGCATTGAATGTGTAGATTGCTTTTGGTGAGATTGATATTTTGACTATGTTAATCATACCTATCCAGGAGCATGAGAGGTCTATCCATTTTCTGACATCTTCAATTCCTTTCTTCAGAGACTTAAAATTCTTGTCATACAGGTCTTTCGCTTGCTTAGAGTTACCCCAAGGTATTTTATATTATTTGTGGCTATTGTAAAGGGTGATGTTCCTCTGATTTCTCAGCTCGTTTGTCATTTGTATATAGGAGGGCTCCTGATTTTTTTGAGTTAATCTTGTATCCTGCCACATTACTGAAGGTGCATATCAGGTGTAAGAGTTCCTTGGTCAAATTTTTGGGGTAACTTGCATATACTATCATGTCATCTGCAAATAATGAAAGTTTGACTTCTTCCTTTCCAATTTGCAATCCCTTGGTCTCCTTTTGTTGTCTTATTACTCTGGTAGAACTTCAAGTACTATATTGAATAAGTATGGGG